>JAMKCH010066032.1:0-47707 GCA_023653785.1 Ophioderma brevispina
CAAGACCAGAAGATCCTGCTGACCAATGAAATGGACCCAACTTGCAATTTACTGATATCAATAATCGTCCCCTCTGTGGCACTAGCCTTCCTACTGTCATTGCTTCCGAGGTAATGTATAATTTTTTTCAACACAAAGTCTTATAGAGTGTTTCTATAACCTGACAAGCTAACCTCACCATGTTCCCCCCCTCCACTTTGAATTCAATTTTGCTGTGGCTTCAGGAATGTTCATGTAACCTGGTCATGTTATCGGTAATGCTCATATACCTAACATACTCCTACAGGTCAGGTTCACCCGATAGTGTGTATGCATTGAGCTTATAAGTGACTTGACACCCTTTATATTTCACTAGCAATCCAGCTTTCACATAAAGCAGTTAATTCAGTACACCACTTTGCCCCAACATCATGAAATCCTCAATTTGGGACATTCCTTACCCATTTCCTTTCTTCAATAATCCACAGAGGAAACAGCAGTTTGAAATGCACCATTTGGACAATTTTACTGCCTTCTTATGAGATTTTGACCCGAAAACATCTCCATGACATAGGTCGCTGGAGCATAATAATCGGAGAAATACTCTTATCAAATTACTGCACATAGCAGTATTGGGACTTAGAATATTTTTCCACTGCTCCAGGAGCATATTTGCCATAGCTCCTTGAGCATTTTTGCATTCAAATATGCCAATGAGCATTTCAAATATGCTCCCTTCCAGCATAATTGACTTAAAATTATTTTTCTCCGATTATTTATGCTCCAGGAGCATAAACAAATTGCTCCTGGAGCCATAGTTGCCTTAGAAGTTTCCATATTTATGCTCAGGACCAAATCTCCATGAAGCCTTTTCCATTTATCCCGACACACCATTTCAAGCACTACAATGTCATTCATAACTGAAAAAGTTAGCCAAGACTGCAGAAAGTAAATTATCAATGAAGCAAATGAAATTCCCACTCTCCGAAAAAAAAACTCATATTTTTTTTTCTGAATGTGCACTACCCAACTACAACATATAATCTCCTTTGTTTAAAGGGATTAGCAACGATTTGCTGAATACCACAAAATCGAAACAATCATCACACTTCATATTTTTGTTTTGTTTACTGGTATTATAAGGCGAAATAACCTCAAGTGGTTGGCTTGAATCTTTGTATTAAAATAAGGCAGTACGTTTTATCCGATTCTGTAATTTCTATACGTGTGTAACCAAAATTCTCCGACTTGATATCAAAGGTTTTCCTGGTGAACTATCCAGATTTTTTGTTGACACCAGATCAATACCGTTTGACCTCAAACACAAACGTTAGTGACCGTTGGTTTATTCTGTACGGTGTAACCCACAATCCGCTGTTTTGTGTAGTTTTGAGACACCATCGCTGTAGGTCTATTGCGGGAGATGTATATAAATTTCCTCAATTTTTTCATTTTTGGTTCACTATTTTGGGTGATTTTTCCAACATTTAAGTCGTTTAATGAACGGTACACACTTGTTCCCTATTTATTAAGTTCAAAAAACATGCATTTCCCAACATTTTTTCTATTCTCTCGCACTATCGCTGCTAATCCCTTTAAAAAGAAAAGACCATCCCCATTTCTTTATATAGCCCATCAGAGTCCGTGCAGCCTGAACAGTTTTGCTTGATAACATGTATTTTTAAACTTTACTTCAATGAGTACAAGGCACCCGTACTGACCTAAGATTGAACAACAAACAAAACAAAACACTGTACAGGCTCTTAGTTAAAATTGCACAACCTGTGCATATGTACACCATTAGAGGCAACATGTTTGTGCTTTACTTATATTACACTTTTCTTTGGGATTCTGCTTTAAAGTTGGGTCACACTATCATCAAACATCACCTGAAACCCCCAAAAGGCATTGATCGATTAAAATCACATGAATAATAAAATACACAAAATTTTGAAACAATTTTAAAAGTTGGTTCTGTATTTCATAATCACAATTTTCAAATGAGTTGCCATTTACACAATTCTTGATATTATTTTTGAAATACACTTGTACCGTATACACACACAACATTGTAACACATCTCTAATTGTAACATACAGTAAACGCGAATTACTTCACCGTTTTAAAAAATCAAACTAACTGGGTAACAATACAACTAAGATTTATACGGCAACAGCATAGATTGTGATCACGCATTTCACAGAAAAAAAACATCACAATAACTTTATCAAGTAACACAAAATATATGCCCTTATCTGTACATTAGACAAGTTTCATACAATGTCAGATGTTTTTTCATTTTGCTCATAATAAAATATCTGATATCAACAATAACACCAAAATCCACTTTCCTCTCAATAACTTGTTTGCGATCCAATAGACACCTGTTACAGTTAAGAATCTGTAATATTTAATTTCTTTCATTGATTATCACATTTCCAATGAAAATTCTCATACTGCACATAGAATAAGCTTCTCTTTCATACATTTGATCCCACTCTGAATGTGATAATTAATCTATTCAAAAAGCTTTAAAAAACCAACTTAATGAAATTGTTTACTTCCAAACCTTAAATATTCCAATATATCATTTTAGGGATTTGTGACAGTTTCCTCCTCCCCAGGAAGTTGAGATTTCAAATCATGATCTTATGAGAACAAACCTTGCTCACTTTTTAACCATTTCCCCCCTTTAGATTCGGTCCAAGTTAACATGGCAGCAAAGGATTTTTTGAGACTGTTTCTCAAAAGACGGCGATCATTTAGGAAGCATCTCAAAACCACTGACGTAAGGACTAGGCTTTGTTTGTAATCTCTGAATTTTTCATGATGATTCTGAATTTGGTCATGGAATTGCATATTTAAAAATTCTTAGAAAATTTAAAATATTTTGAAGTGAACAAACTGCCTTCGGGGCCCCCAAAGGGTAACAAACCCAGAAATATGCCGTATAATTGAAGAAAGGCCAAACGCCCTGAAAACTGTCGAATTCAAAAGATTGCCATAGAGGTAAATATTTGGTTGTCCTTTGCATACATAATTCTTTGCCAGATTGTTTGTTTTCTCAGCTTCTTGCATACTAAAAAAAAAGATGACATGTTAGTTTTCTTGCACTATCATAAAGACATCACAATGTGGTTCAGAACCGTATTCACTCAAAATGCTACCAAATGTTTATCTACTAATACTGGATTTTTGCACATCACAATGTTCTCTTGAACCTTATGCAGAAGGCATCCAACACGTTTTCCCACTAAAATATATATAATGTTAAGCACTTTCCATTTGGAATTCCTTCACAATCGTGGCTCAAGTAGCAGGGTCTTCTATTGATAATATCACCTTGGTGCAGGACTTGTCTTAACTTTTTTCAACAACTTGCCCACAGGCTAGCTTTTGGCTTACATTTTTCCGCATAAGCATCATATGGCCAGTGTATAAGGTACTGCTGCGTAGCATAAAAGCGTTCAGCTAAGACACAGCATATTGCTTGCCGCATTTACAGAGCTGCGTACATACTCCCATGACTTACAAGCGTTGGACTGCATACCAATTCTTCCACGCTGGCCACGATTTATTTTGCGGGAACTAGAGTTTCCTGTTTTTACCATTGAATTTACAACTTGCCCGCCAACCCTCTACTAGACATGTGTCCAGTCGCAGTCAGGGAAATAGGTCCCGAATTAGGCGACCAATTGCACGCAATTAAAGGTTTGGCAAAATCGGATGTTTGAATGTGTAGTATGGACATGAGCATGTTCAAAAACAATTGTAAAAATCCCCTATCGGTAATCTGATTCTACTTCACAGACCACAATAATCCACTTAATTAAACGTTTCTGTATTAATAAATTTGGACTGTTTCACAGATATTCTCCTGGCATATGTTTTGTCTAGCACCAACGTGCAATGTTTTGCCTTATTCTGTCCCCGACTATAGCGCTAAATTTGAGCCCTCCCTGTGTTTACAAATGTCCTGTCAGGACCATCCTCTCAGATAACGATCACAACTAATTACTGTAGTTATAATAGACCATGGCATACAGTCCCTTTCCTACCCAACCAATAACGCCATGCAGTGATATCATAATCTTGACGCAGCTTTAACGCAAGTATCACGATATGTCATCTTTGTGCGCTCGTGTAAAACGCCATCGCTTTAAAGCAGCGTGAGCATTACTGGTGCTACCATCAAATCTCGCACTAACATCACTGCACGGAGCTGAGGAAGGATTATAATCAAGCGTTTTTGACATCACAGGTCCTGTCTATTGACAATACCTTGACTGCCAATTCCTTTTGTTTGAATGAATTACCTCACCGGTTCCTGTCATCTGTACTTTGTGACCTAAAACATGTAAAGTGATCCTGCAATCTTACACAATGCACAGGATGCACCCTGTGTTTGTGTTCCACTACAGTTTTTTGCTTATGATAACATAACACAACCCCAAGAACAACTTTAGCCCATGAACATGAAACCTGTAGACACTGCCGCGTTAGCACCTTGTCTCCTCAGATACCATACCAAGAACCAATGTGCCTTAGTCATTTGGACCATGTCCTAATCAAGCTCCATATATCAAAGACAGGTTCCTGTATTGACTGTAGCTTCACTGTCGATTCTTTGTTGAAAATGACGGACATTACAATTAAACAACGGCCATCCAAATAACATCCAAATGCACAACTTCATATAGAAGTGAGCTTACCATTACCTGTGTTCCAATACTAATCAACAAATATGAGACTTGATAGTCATTCACCACACATACTCAACCAATCCCACACACAACCGAGCCTACTATTGAACAAGTTCAATATATCACTCCACCACGTCCATGAAGATCTGATATGGAATTAGGATGTACTGCTATTTAATGTATGAGTGGACATCCAGTATAGCAGGAAAGAACTTGTCATCAACAACATCATCAAAATTATTTTAAGCAACCCAATTTCCAACATTATTGGGTTTTATAACTGATACAACATCAATGGCTTCGACAATTGCTTGTGCCTAAGTTAAATCTTTGATAACAGAATGTTTCACAAAGACGCCACAAGGAGGTCATTTTTATGTTCAGTTTGTTGTGTGGTTAAGCACCACCCCCCGCGTATCCAACCTGGCGTTTTTGAGGGTGGCCCTGGTGCGGGGGGGGGGGGGGGGCGAAAATGACCTCCAATAGCTGAAATAGGCTGATTTTGCATGTTTTGGCATGAACCCGGGGGCAAACGATCCAAAAAGCACCCCCAGAGACGCCACTGAACCCGCTAGTGGTGGTCTTTTGCATTTATATATAGCCCTGCTAGTTTTAAATTGAATGACTTTGTATTAAGGGAACAAAACGTTATTCATAATGTGGACAAATGCATTATAATGGGTCCTCACCATCTCTTATCATAATTTTCTTTGTTAATAGTTTTACTAATGTGTCATTTTTTTTCTCAAGAACAACAAAAAGCGCCTTCTTATAAACAGAAGTTTTATAGATCATTTCATTTTTTTACGACCCTTAACACTTTGGTTGGATTGTTTTCTAATTCGCGGTTTGTAAATTTAATAGAAATATCGCTGGATGCGGTAACACCAACGGAAAAAAGCCCCTTTTTTTACAATATCATTTCCATATTGCTTTGAAGGGAGGTGAAGTTTGGACCAAACACCGTCTCTCCCCTCTGTATTGAAATTCTGATTATAAATATTTCATTCTCCAATAACTTTTACAGACAATTCCTACACCATCAACCTTCACTCTTGACAATAGCACTTTAAAGAAAAGAGAAGTATTACCATCTGAGGTTTTTTGGTTGAATTGTCACACATTTGGGAACACAAAGTTCAGGACATCCTTCTTAACGATAAATTCTTATCAGGTTGGGGATAGCTCTAGTATAACTGTCCAATAAATAAGTTTACATTTGATTCTTGGAAGATTTACATTTTGCCGAATGTCCTCAGTGTACTTGCCCGTCTAGTTTCTTTGAAATACAGCTGTGCCAGACTGATTTTCAACATAATTTGTTTTATTACATGTTCTTAATCATTTAATTAAAAAATTTATAGTTTTTTACTTTTTACTTTTTTAAATGATACAATTGTAAAATTACTGATTGCTTCCTTCTGTTATTTGGGGGGTGGGTGCAAGGGATGTATAATGAAGTGACAGATGTCAACGTTGGCAATAACAAATCACTTGCCCAACAGTTGCTGTGCCCACTGACCTCTACCCATGGATAACGGGTCAGAGTCCGCCGATAGAAAACATCAGGAACTTGGTTTGGACCTCTACAATATTGCGGTAAACAAGCATACCCTGTCCAACATGAACTCTGTGGAATATGTTCACCAGCAGGTGTAATCATTGTTTCCCGCCATATTGTAGAGGTCCAAACCAACTTCCTGTTTTTTCACACTCGTCGACCATTCAACTGTGTCGGCACCCGCTATCCATGTGTAGAGGTCAGGTGGCTGTTCACATGCAGGAGGTCTTGTGCTTTTAAAAAATTTGTGCTCAATCATCTATTGAATGCTGTAGCTGTATGGGTATATTCTTCACATCTCTACATGTCAGTAGACCGCTTTAGCAAATCACGATAGTGTCTTTACTGTTGAGGTTTGGGACCACAAAAAGAGAAACCTGAGCCAATGGCCACCAGTCCTAACTCTCACATGATTGCTTATTTAGGCATTTCTGTAATGTTTAGAAGTACATTTTACATTTAACCCATCTCAAGATAGAGGCATTTTCTGTAATGTTTAGAAGTACATTTCACCCATCTCAAAATCGTTCATTTGCCTGACATACCGTCGATGACGTGTACACTTAGGCCCTTGCAGCATAATGGGGCAGTTCACTTTTGCACTTGCTGCTTTTTGTTTTGTTCTACACAAATCCAGATAAACCTGAAATAGCATTCTGAGTTTTGTGCATGTTTAGTATATTCCCTCCAGTTGGTTGTCTATTTCTGGATTTTTCCTTTGGTGTTTTTGTTCCACTCTTTGTACCACAGGGGTAAAATTCAAACCAACCACCCCCCCTCCAGTACCTTGGATTTAGGCATTTGCCCCTTGTTCCTTGCTGTGTCTATCAACAATTTTCCTGTTGGCTCAAGTCAGGTTAAATAATTCACCTGCAATAGCTACATAGGAGATTATCGATTTAGTGTCACTTTATGTTCACACTTGACATCAATAGAATTATAAACCTCACCGCCGTTTAGTGTAGGTACTTATATTCGCATACATTTTGTCAGAGGAGAGGCCCAAGTTGGTTCCAAAAAAATACACTATAGCTTACTATCGTATATTTACCCTATGGTTGAACTAGAACCCAACCCTATTGTTATCTCAGTGTAACATTTAAATCAAAGGTCATGTTTCATTTTATGGGTGAATAAATTAGATATGCTCGATCTGATTCTATTACAAACCAGGTGTTTGTGTCATCTGTTCAACTTTTGCTGTACAGTGTAATGACAAATTTCGGAAGTTATCTATAGCTATGTAGGTGAATTAAATCTTTGGCTGGACACAGAAAATCATGTGAATTAGAAAAGACTTGAACAAAAATCCCCCAACGCTCTAATCGGGGTCCGTTACCAAAACTCTTGGTGCATAACCGCTATGTATATAACTATGTCTAATGTCCTACATAACAGACCGTTTCATAACCAGTTCCAATTGCTTTGGACAAAAACGTCCACTCATCAGGTCATGACATCGTTAGGCACGTAGATCTAAACGACCCAATTTTCGGGAACAGACCCCCCCCCCTGCTTATAAATCCAAATCCAGAACAAGGGGCCAAAATCTCCAAATGCTCTCAAGTCACGTAACGGTACTATTTCCAGAATTACTGATAGTACTGGTGTACAAACATACAAACTCAAACCTCCACGATTCTAGCTCATTATCATCAGATATGGGAATAAGCATTTACGAAAATGTACAATGCACCAGTGTAGCCTAACATGAATACATTCAACTTGTTGGTACCTGTAGCAAGTTGGTTCAAAGTTTCTAATAGTGCTTGTGTATATATAGTATGCCAAGCTTCACAATTTAATGTTGCCACATCACTCAATACCGCCCGATTTCCAGACTCGAGGAAGACCAAAGCGTATTAGACTAAGCTTGTCCCAGTTTCATTAAATGATACAAGGGTTTTTTCCCCTCTCAACAACACTGAACCAACGTTGTTTACAGAAACTACCACAAGTTGAATGTATTCCATGTTTGTCCTTCTCGGTGCATTTACAAAGACCTTGCAAAAAAGCTGACTGATAGAGTTTTCAACTTAGGAACGTCTTTGATTCCCCCTCAACATTATGTCTTCTTGCTATCACTCGTTTACCACCTCTATTGTAAGTACCATGTCAATTAAGTTAGTAATTCACCCTAGACAACTCTCCTTGTTTACATTAAAAATAAAGAATGTTTAAAACGTCTGCAGATTACATTCTTTTCACAATTTAATCAATTCATAAAAAGTATTTTGATGCCTATAAATTAAAACCATTGTACTAATACTGTCCTTTCAAATTTGTCTCTTTACAGTTTAACATGTTCAATCGCTTCTTTGGGTTGGCCATAACGCAAAATCGCAACTCAACTGTCAATTGTCAAATTTGTCACACTATACGATTGAGGTAAAGTGAATACAATTGTTGCAACAAACCAATATATCCCTAGGCCTAAGAATTCCATAAAACCAAGCACCTTTTTGGAACACGAAGAGATTGACAAAGAGTTGTAATACAAGAAATGTGGTTTCTTCTTGAGTTGGACGACACTTCTCTTTAATTTTAAATTTGTTACGGGTACAGGTAAAGGGTAGGACCTGTATACACAGGACGGAGTGGCCATCCCCTTTCAAAGAATTTGGGCCTGACTCCACCATATAATCATGATTGCTGTAGGGGGATCAGTACACTACCTCTACTGTGAGTCTGTTACCCTCCCAACATTGAATATGCCAGTACCCATTTAGACACCTGGGTAGAGAGGGAGTGAGTCTAGTAAAATCCACTTACTTCTCAAAGCAAACACATTTGTGACCAAGTGAGGCCTCAATCTCACAATCTTTGACGTGTGGGTGGCACGCTTCATCCACTGGACCACACAGATGCCCTCATTTAAATTTGTGTGTCATCTTTTGTGTACATTTTCAGTTTACTAGCAGACACCAGATGCTAGTAATTCACCACATTTCTGTCCCCGAACGTCATCATGATTTGCCACTCACTGTCGATTAACAACAACCTGACCTTTGACATTCGTATGTGATCAGCAGATCTAATCAATATATTGATATGAAACCATAGTCAAGAGCGCTATTGCTTGGAACTACGACATGAGCAGCACCGCTCCAGTGTTGCCCTTCAGTAAACTCGGGCGACTTTTGCCGCTTTGGGCAAAGCGGGGCAAGTCGCGCGCCGGAAGAATCATTTATTGGCTTGAACAGGAGGAACGGCAGAGCGGCAGACACTTATGTATCACCTTTATCGATGTTTGAACTCACCTTGTCCTCTCTACACACATCAGTTACTGTTATTGTTTATCTTATGATCCACAACCTCATCCCCCAACTTACTTTAGCTGGATTTTTTATCATCTGAACCGCTGGCATTAGTATGTGTCAAGTAGCGGGGGGGGGGGGGGGGGGGGGGGGGGGGGGGGGGGGGGGGGGGGGGGGGTGGGGGGGGGGGTATTTTTTTAGGGGGGGTGGGGGGGGAAATAAAAAAATGGAAGGGGGGGGGGGGGGGGGTGCAGATTTTGATCTACGTCTGGAGAGTTTGCAATTTAGTATTTTCTGTCCAACACAGAGGCCCATGGGTTATTCCAGATCATGTTTATAATCCTCTCACTGAAGCTTCAACTAAACACACAGCGATTCCATCTCGCTTTTTTACATTTCTTTCTGGGATTAAAATCCGAATTTTTCATAATTTTTCAGATTTTCTAAATTTTTTTTTCTGATTTTTTATGTTGAATATGGTAGATTTGAGATGTTAAAAAATCGGAATTCTTTGTTCGTATCTGGATTCTCTAGACTCTGACGCACTCAAATGTACATCGGAACATCGGTGTATTAAATAGGTTACCCTGCGTACATCTCGATTTTGTAATCCGAAGGACTAGCATAAAAGGCAGATCATGACGGCTAACAACCTCTCGATCTTGCTGATCGGGAAAAATCCCCGCGACGTGGGTATAAACGACAAAATGAACATGGAAATGTGAATTTACAAGCCTTGTAACAATTTTTAAAAGAAATCGAGAAGGACAAACGTTTCAATATGTCGTTCACCTCAAAGAGAAAGGCGAGAACTTGCAGTTTGCTTTTGTTTAACATAGGAAGACAACTCACTGGCCCTCACTGGGTAGGTTGTAACAGTGATTCAGTGCACGCAAGTCTTCAAAATTTGATCCATTGACATTTTGATTGCATGGTTGCCAACTGCGTAGCCGGCTTTTAAGCTATCAGTTGATGCCAAGGAAATGAACTTCCAAGGAAAAAGCCCCAAAGTGGTGTTTGTCTCAATAATCATTATCATTATGTTTACTTTGGCTTTTTAATACCTGAAATTGAATTTGAATCAAACAAGCAATGGCTACGTAGAGTGAGATGATTTTGGACCCCAGAACTAAGCCGCCATTCTTCACATTTACAGTTACTTTTACTTTTTTTGGAAGATATGTTACGTCTCAGAAATGGTGCTTCCTGTGAGCTCTAAATGTGGCAGAAACCCTCTGCTTCGAGGGACTTTGCTTCCCTCGACCCCACCACCGGTGGGCGTTTGCCCCTGGACTCCTACACAGGGCCCTAAGTTAGGGGCGATATTCCGGTCGCTTCGCTCCCGTCCGTTTCGCATTTTCATATTTTTTTTTTGTTTTTCAAGGAGGAAAACAAAAACAACTCCCATTGGGCATCTTGTAAACTAGTTCTTGCCCCCCCCAAATATTACCAGAAGGCATGACTGCATTATGAGGCACATATGATTTTGAAAGTTTATACCGATAAATACAGCACAATACTGATCGAAAACATTGAGATACTTTTTGTGCCAATTGTAGATAAAATTATGATGTTCGGTTTGCTTTAATAAGCAAACAGAATGTATGGAAAATGTCCCCTTTCATGGACCCCTGTGTTTTTAATTTGATATTTAATTTTAAAAACATGCAATCCCCTTAATGAAATGATTGTATGAGATTTGACCACCACTTTTGTTCTGGAGCATAAGTTGTGACAAATGTGTTTCCAAAATAGATCTGTTCGTATTTTGACTAAGAACTACAACAGCAGTAGTGATTTTATTCCGTAAAGATTATTCAGTATAGAATTGTAAATCTGTCACAGCAATCCTTGCTGGTCTACTGTTTAATTTCGAACCAAGATACAGTGGTCTGGGGTTTT
Source organism: Ophioderma brevispina (assembly GCA_023653785.1). Taxonomy (NCBI): domain Eukaryota; kingdom Metazoa; phylum Echinodermata; class Ophiuroidea; order Amphilepidida; family Ophiodermatidae; genus Ophioderma; species Ophioderma brevispina. The sequence continues at coordinate 11,403 of JAMKCH010066032.1, forward strand.
AATCCCACTCCTGTTATATAAAATTTATAAAAAATTATGAAACTAATCCTACTACTCTACATTCGGCATTTGCCAGTCAGAACCCAATAATTTGCTATATGGTCACATTTTTTTAGTTGGGCACCCCAAAAAGGTGGATGTTTGCAATTTTGGTACATTTGTTACTTGTTTTTTCTTAATAAAATGATGTTATAAGCCTATGAAAATGAAAAATTATGCTTATAATTAAGCCTATTTATCCCCTAAAAATACCACACAAAACTAATATCATTATCACACTACTTATTATAATTATTACATTTAATTAAGACGAGCAGTTTTTATTTACTGATTGAGAACGATAACCGTTCGTATCCTCCGAGTAAGACCAGTCCACCGTGCACCATGGACAATTTTCTACCACTCCATGATTCAAAGTATTACTTCCGAACAGAACACATGTACCGGATACCAATTTTTCCCAAGAGGGGATTTCCCCAGCAGGGCCGGGTTTCACGACGTTTTGCTGGGCAGGGCTTTCCCAACCCATCGTGTGTTTAGTTGGTTTTTTTCTTTTAGTATTTTTCTTCAAATTTTTAAGTCTTGCTCTGATTTATTATGAGATTTTGTCTATATATATTTTAAGGTTATTTATTTTTTTACTTGATGTTTGTTTGCACTTGGTGTTTATTAATTAGTTTTAATCGTTAATGTGATCTTGACAGAGCTTGAAATGACACTTGTCAATTATTCAAATGTTTTGTGATGTTTGCCGCTCTGTTACATTACAATCGATCTCGTATGAGGAAGCCGGCACTGTAACCCAATGGCAACGGGTCTCTCTGGGGTTTCCCGAAATTTATTGCAATCATCAAACCGTTTGCATTTTGTGGAGGATGGTCGCTCATTGACATTAGTGGTATTGTTAAACCTAGGTGGAGAACAATCACTACATCTTTTTTTTTAACTGAGAGGTAAAACTGAGCCGATAGAAGTGAAAAGTCCATGTATTAAATGTGAATGTACTGTGGGAAATTCTGCCGCGTCCAGAACGGACTCGAGGGCTTGTGAGGATCAGAATAGTTGCGTCCCGCTTGTAAAAAGTGCGCCGGGACCATACGTGCCTTAACGGGAACCCTGATACACACACATAAATGCACTCAATGGTCCAGCTTGAATATATATTTCAACTTTTTTTAGTTAAAGGGGTATGACCCGATTTAGGTATATAAAGTTTTCATCTTGATAGAATAGCCTTCACCCAAAAACCCCATCTGCAAAGTTTTGCGCCGATACTTCAATCCATTTTTATGTGACAGCTAAAAATGTGATTTTGTAAGCCCTAGAGTACTGTGTAAACTTAATATTGGTCAACCAAAATGGAGCACAATTTCACTCATAACTTCCAAACCAAACATCCTTCAGCTCTAAAATTTCATGGGTAAATGAGAAAAATAGTAGCTTTCTTCAGGTACCAAAATCTTGACCACTTCCAGTAAGATCTGGAGTTGTGGGGTCAAGGCTATTAGCGATCGGGCCATGGACCTTGTAAGTCAGGGGTGGGGGGCATAAAGCTGTAGATAATGTCAAAATCCATGGCCCTGTTGATAATATTGGCTACCATAGTTGCAATCTGCAGTTTACTAGCTTTACAAAAGACCACCACCAGGGAAATTACAACTGGGAATGCATAGGTGTAATTTTATGGAGATGCTGCCACCTTGGATTGACATCCACTAGAGTCAGAATCTAACTTTGGCTCTTTTTCGGAACACTCTGCTTGGTAACTTTTGAATTCATCGTAGCATCCGGTGACAGCATGGCTGACCACTTAGTACAGTTTGGTCGTGCCTGTGTAGGTTTCACAGAGTGTACCAAGTTGTGATCTTTCTAAATTCTTTAATTCAGCTATTAAATGCTACACAGTGAAATCACAGGATACCAAACACGGGTGCTCCCCAAAATTCCACAAGGAACACTCTGCCCTCTGCAATCTACTAAAGATGGCTGCTTTGCATTCCCTATTTTAACTTCCTTGCTATCAACACAACTCAAGAAGCATGTTACCTCATGTATAGTCGCCGTCATAATTTCTGAAACAAATGGCACGTGCAAGTCTGTCAAATTGCATATTGGATACCCACTGTCAAGCTTTTCGTCACACAGTTCCGGGTTTATACATTCGTAGCCAGAATTTGGTTTCAGAATTACAGACGAACACTATAGTAAGGGACAGAAAACAAATTAAACCATACACTGTATTTTATATGCCTTTTTAGAGTGGATACTCATTTCCTTGCTATGCAACAATATGCAAACAAATCAAGATTCAAAGCATAAAGCTCTTCCAAATACCAGTTGCTGTGTTTTAAGTTGCCCCTATCACTTAACTCCAGTTCTCAATGCTTGTTATTTACCCTCAAATGAAAATGCAACTAATATGATGTCATTTTTGCCATAGTGGAGTTCCGTTTCATGAAAAAGAACATGAAATTGCTAAATTCTGCTGCTATTAAACTGAATTTCCACCAAGTATGTGAAACTCACTAGTGCAGGGGTCCCCGACTTTTTGGCCCAGGATCCCACTTTAATACAGAAAACACAACCCAATCCAATTGGTATAAATGGCTTATGTACCCACCAATACTAGCGCAGGATGTGAGTTGGAGCTTCCTATTCATCCAAGAAAAACCTTCCTCAAATGAGGCCACCAAAACTCTTTGAATTCACATTCTACATGATCCCATCTTTGCATGGAGCACCTTATATTAATATATGTCATATTAAATTATTTAACTGTATTTACAATTTCTGAAGCAGTTTTGTGACCTCATTTTTTACTGGCTTACCCGTCATGACCTAAGTTTGGGAACCCCTGCACTTGTGTATCTTACTGGTCTGTCCCTACCTCTTCCACAATAGTATGCACTTTAGCAAAAATAGTAATCTCTCTCACAAACAATACTAAAAACAAAATATTCTGTCAGACACTTATGTTATATGGCTTGATCAAGATATTCTAACCCAAATATATAATCACAGCAGTCAATGCAGAGCTCACAAAACACCTAATATGAGATGTAATGAGCCTGAAGTGCGACTCAAATTTCCATGACTTGACTAGAGTTCAACTGTCAAAAAAAGTTGAAAACTGTGACTCAAGACTCGATCATAGAGTGATATGTAACACCTCTGGATGAACTTGTGCATAAACTACTGCCAAAAATACTCACCAAACTCACACTCACTTCTATTATATTGGACCCTTTATCAATGTCAGGCATAATTTTCATTCAAATGGGTATTTTTTTTAAAAAATGCATCAATTTATTAGGTACAAAAAGATGGACGACAGATGTCCCTAAACAGATAAATTGCAAATTGATAATTGAGATGAGACATTTGTCTAAATGTGCCTTAATTGTTCAATTTATCCGATACAAATGTTTTTAGCCAGACATTTTCTTTTTTAAATCATTACGTGACCATTTTAGTCTATTCATACCGATTGGGCTTATTCGGCGAAACAGGCTCAGTGCACCCATTGGATTACACGCTTTATTCTGTTATCATACATTTTATACTCTGACGGAATAAAGTGTGTAATCCAATGGATGCACTACACCTGTTTCGTTTCATCGAATATAATAAGCCTACCGGTTGTTGGTTTCACAGAAAAACAATTACATCACAAAGGACACAACCAAGACAATATCAGAAATCTTGATGTGTAAAGGAACTTTACATTCCAGAGTGAAACATGAATCACCCAAGGCCAGAAAAAAGGGTTAGAATTTTGGCAAGAATAGAAATCATGTCTAGAAAACGTTGTCCTTGGCAGATGGGTCAGTGTGAGCTGGTAACCCCTGATGAATTCAGCACTCTTTATAAGAACTTTGTGTGTGTGGACATGCATTTTATTCTGCAAAGACTGCTGAATTCATCAGGGTCAACAGCAATCCGGGCTCACTGAATGACCATACCCCAGATGTGCAGAAATCCACATCTACCTAAATGAAGGAAATATACCTAAATGGAGGCAATTCATACATTCTTGCAAAATATCCTTTAGCTGGACTCAAAATGTATTCAGGTGGGTGTTGGTGTGGGGTAAATTCTCAATCCTTCCAAGAAGTTTGGCAATGTCTTGGTCTTATCCTACAACTTGACAAGTCTTTTCACAAAGTATACACAGTTAACTTATAGTTATCACAAAATGGAGAGTTAGATCTTTACTTTATATTATGCATATGTAGGGATGTTTTGCAGGCAGTTACACTGCAGTTGCTTCAATGGTTTACTGTTGCATCTGTTTCTCTGCATACATCACATTAATAAATGAAAGTACCATTCTAACAAGCACCTGTCTCTAAATATTGCACGTCGAATCATAAGCTAGCATCTCCCATTTACCTCGTATGACCAGGTAAATTTCTTGCTCTTCCAGATTAACATGCATTGATATTCAATTCCATTTGTCCTCCCAATTTTCAAACTGCAACTTTTCCAGTTATTACTTGGAATCTAATGACATAAATTTGCAGAATTTTAAATTTAACACATATTCAAGACATGGCATTCTCAATTTTGACCTTTTAACCAATTAAGTATTTGACAATCTCTTAAGCTGAAGATTTTAGAAATAATCAACTTTTTTCTGAAAAGGGATTTCCAAATCAAAGAATCCAGTTAATCTACTCTGTCAACATGAGCCAATTAGCAACTCAAATCATGTTTTAAACACAAAATGGCATTTTCATCAATGGATTCCTCCTAAATTTCACAAGATGGAGATGCCCGATTCTCATTATTTTTTACATCCTGTTTTAACAACTGGATTTCAGTCTTGAAGCAACCAAATGTGCTTAAAATCTTGCGCTGTGTTGCCAAAGGTCATCGGTATGTTTCTAAAAGTTGTTTGCCAAATTGGACTGGAAGTCAGCAAGCACCCTCTTAATAAATGTGCTTCCATAAGGTGATCCCACCTTTTGCCAACACCCACGAATTTGGCAACCATTACCATAAGGTTGCTGAATTTGTTAGAGTCGGCGAAAGTTTGGGCACGGTATAGAAACACCCTTTTAATAAATAACTTTATTCATCCTGGTGCTTGTTAGGTATAGTTTGAGTAATAATTTCTTAGCCTGCCGTACGTGCGTGTTACTTGTTGACATGAAAGGCGTCGACATGTAACCCAGTGGTATGCCGTTTTGGCGGGGAAGTGGGCGTACCTAGTAACTTGGCCAAGAAATTATTACTCCAACTATAGTAGCATATTGGTTTCTAAAGTACACCGTGATTAGAACATGGTATTTGTTGTAATGCCGTCAAAGAATTCATCCAGTCTGGTATCAGAAATTATGATGTATGTAAAGCCATTTACAAAACAAAACAAAAATAATACAAAACTTTACAAATACCTCATTAAAAGAAAATAATGCAAATTTGCTGGAGGTGAGGAACTTTCAGCCTTTGAAAATTACAATAATAAAAAAAATTAAGACGGAAGCAGTAGTGCAGTACTTTAAAAACTCAATCATCCATTAATCTTAATGATTACTAAGGCCGGTATTTTCAAAGGGAGTCTAACTTTAGACCTGGGTTTAAACCAGGGTTAGTCCTACATTTAATGTAGACTTTTTTCCTTTCAAAATACTCTGAAAGTTAAATGTAATGGGTGAGAAAATTCCTCAAGGATGAACCGGCCGGTTCATCCTTGAGGAATTTTGTCACCCGCTAAAATGCATGTTTAGAGTATGTTGGAAGGAAAAAGGTCTACTCGTGTATAACTAACCCGGGTCTAAACTTTTAGACTCCATTTGGGAATACCAGCCTAAGAGATTAATAATGTAGATGTACAATTAACACTTTGGAAATGTTCTCAATGTTAGAGAGAATATAAGGCAATTTGCACTGAGGCACTTAATTTCTGTTCTTTGAAAAAAAAATACAAAATATTCGTAAAAAGTGTTCCTCCAAATATTTTAACCAGTAACGTAACAGGCGGGGGGGCAGGTTGCCCCCCTGACGACTTTGGCCGGAAAAAATTTGCAAAATCAGGCCATTTGTAGCCCTCGGACGAGCGAAAAAATTGTCCTTGTGACCCCCCTGAGAGGGAAAATTTCCCAAGACTGGGCAAGAGCGGGCAGGCCCGTTACGCCACTGATTGCAACTTTTTGTACAACTGGCATTACATTTTTTCTGATCAAATGTGCTTTAAAGTAGTATTGCCAATCAATTTATTAAGTTTTAGGCTTAAGTTGTGAAAGATATGGTATGCATAACATAAAGTAAAGATAACATTACAAATTCCCTGTTTTACAGATACTTTTTTTTCAATTACATTCAGCCTTCAAAAAATATTTTTATAAGTACATCACATACTACATCTGATCTTCAAGTACCACTATTTTGACAAATTAGATGCTAAAATGGCATTCCTGGTCCAAAGGAAGCTGCGTGGAAAGGCGCCCCCATGGGCACGCCAACTTTGAACGTTCTTCCGTCGGCAGACACATTCTGCCCTAAAAGACTATCAATTCTCATGTTATTACCAAACGCTTGCGGGTGTCCGTGCACGTGTCGACTGGGTACATTCCCTCGCATGTGTGCCATTGAATCCTCTACCGACATCCCAGGGTTACCGTGTAGATGCATTGTGTGAACTGGCAATCCAGTAGGGGTGTCTGAATGACTTGTATTTGGTCCTGGCATATCATTGAAAATATTGTTGAAGTTGAAGGTGGGGTGGACTCCCACGCTTGCCGGAAGCTGTGCCTTGGCAACATTAAACGGAGGTGGCGCGTGCTGGTGAGCGTGTTCGTGGAATACAGGCGGGAAGTTAGGCGGGACATTCATGCCCAGACCTGCTCGCGGGTGAGCAGTTGGAAAGGGGTTAAAAGGCGTGCTTATTTCTGCTTCGCGTCCGATGGAACTCTTTGATCCTTGTGGCGGACTTGATAAAATGGGTGCTAAATGGGGATGTGGTAGATAAGTAGGCATGTCAGTTCTAAGTCTCCGTGATGGAGATAGACTAGGCACAATTGATGCAGTAGAAGATGTAACCACGGTCTCTGATTGACTCATAGAAGATGCTAGAGATTGCGAAGATGGCGATGCAAAATTTGGCAAAAATGGTGGACTGGACAATGAAGGCTCTGAGCTGGGTACACTTGGCACGCGTTGCGAGGGGAACCCTGGCCATGGATTAGATTCTTGGGCAATATTCGACGAGTCCATGTGCCGTAAACTACTTATATTGTCAGAAGACGGAAAGTACTGTTCTGTATTATTCTGCGGGCGCTTTCTTTGTTTTGCTGGCGCAGGGTCCCGCTGTGGACTTTGCGTTAAGTCGTAAGTTGGAATTCTTTGTGTTTCTGATGCTGATGTGGGCCGCTCGGTGGATCGAGTTCTTTGTGCACCAGCGTTTTGCGATAAATCGTAAGTTGGTACTCTCTGTGTTTCTGACCTAGATGCTTGGTGACGTTCCACAGGATTTCTTTGCACTCCAGCGCTTTGTGATAAATCATACACAGGAGTTCTTTGTGCTTCTGATCCTGAAGTGTGACGTTCAACAGAGCGTGTTCGTTGAGCTCCTGCACCCTGCGCTAAATTATATGTTGGTATTCTTTGCGTTTCTGACATTCGCGGCGTTTCAGATACAGAAGTTTGGCGTTCAACAGCACGAGTTCTTTGTGTTCCAGCACCTTGAGTCAAATCATAAGTAGGTATTCGGTGTGTTTCTGACCCTGATGTTTGTCGTTCAACAGAACGATTCCTATGGGGCGCAACACTCTGTGTTAGATCATATGTTGGGGGTACTCTGTGAGGATTTGTTCTTGATGAAGGGACATTTTCAGTTGATCGGGTTCTCTGATGTGCAACACTTTGAGTTAAATCATATGTGGGCACTCGCGGAATTTCTGACCCAGATGATGTTTGGCGTTCAACAGGATGGCGATTGTGTTGTGGTGCACTGTGCGGACTCCCTACCTGTTGCGCAACTGTTGACGGAGGCGTTTGACCTCTATGCATTCCATGGTCTACTCTGTGTATATGCGCGCTCTGTACAGGTGCACGCTCTAATACAACACCCCGTTGACCTTCATGTCCTTGCAAATGTGGCATTGAGAGTTGATTATGATGCATTGCACCAGCAGTTCTTTTAGGACTGGGTACCGGGTGAGTATTCTCACTTGCAGGTCTTTTTGTGCCTTGATTTGGATGGTGCATTTCTGGTGAGGGCATGAACCTGTTATGAGCCGATGAAACGACAGGAGTGTGGGAGGTTTGCGCATGAGTTGTCATAATGTGAGATGATGTATCCACCTGCCTGTGTCCAGCGTTCTGCATTGAATACATCTGGTGACTGGTGTGCCCTGGTCTCATGTTCGGTTGATGATTTGGCGATTGTCCATAAGCTGGTTGTCTTTCCACAGAAGCTCGGCCACTAACCTGCTGTCTTTGTGACTGGGCGGTCGATTGCACACTTGTTTGCATGCTTGATTGGCTACTTGTAGGTGTACTTGTCGGCGTATCAAACATGGGTAATGAACTGAGGTCAATTGGGTCAACATTTTGTGATTGGTCGGGTGAGTTGGGCAAGAAGTCAAGGCTTTTCTCAGCTTGAGCTAATGTCATAAAGGGATCATCGCCTTCAGATTGGTTGTTATCTGATCTGTTTGTGCCGGGATTAGGGAATGTTGAGTTAGGATTTTGTGCACTGCTACCACTGCTACTGGATGGAGAGAACAAGAAGCTGTCAGGTGGTTGCGTCGGAAGGGCAGAACTCCGAGGTGGTTGGTGTGATAGGGGTGAGTTCTGATTACTTATTGGCATCCGGGAGCTTGAGTCCTGCTTTTGGTTCATGTTAGTCGGTGTTGTCCTGCTATCCAGAGAGGAATTCGACAACATATTTGGGGTGATTCCAAGATGAGGAGCTAGCTGGAAATCTGGAAAGATAGGGCTGTTTGAGCTATCTGCAGGAGAGTTCAGTGGACTTGTTGTATCACTTGGCTGAGTTTGCTTCTGATTACCAGAACCGTGCTTCCTCTGAGGTGCTTGCTTTCTTCCTTTGTTAACAGAGCTCTGATGATCACTTCCTTGTGACGTCTGGGAAGATGGCGATTGCAGTTCCCTTGATCCACCAAAATTTGGCAATGAAATGGGACTCGGGTTACTTGTCACACTACCAGCACTTGAAACACTCACACTTGGACTGAAACTTGGCGATTGTCTTGGTGTGTACTCTATTCTGCTTTTGCTTGGCATGGATACAACAGGGGCTGCTGGAGATGGGGTACTTGTTGTTGTTGTTGTTGTTGTTGAAGCAATGGATTCCGTGCTTCGTTGATAGGAACCAGTGGTGGATGGATTCCAGAATGGTGGGCCTGATGATCCTTGGTTTTGTGTGAAATTTGAAGTTACTCTACTCTGTGAATCAGTGCCTGGTGTGACAATTTGAGGCCTTGATGCAGGAGGTGCAGTTGTGGACTTCTGCACAAGTGTACTTGCCTTTGCAGAACTTTGTTGAGTAATACTCTGAATACTGAATGATGTCGAACGGTCATTGTGGCCCTGATTCTGGGCTGCAGCTTTCTTTTCTCCTTCAGCCTCTGCAAGCCATGGAAACTGATCCACTAAATTTTTTGGTAATTCTCTCTTGCCAATATCTTCTAAATTTGCTCTATCTACATCTGTGGCTTCTTTGGACGCTTCTTTGCCAGCCGCAGCTGCAGTCATCTGCTTCTTTTTGTTACGTTTGGTTTTTGTGGGTTTAATAAGGATTTTCAGAGATCCTGGATGAGGGACTGGATTTACTACTGGACTTTCTTTGGTCCGAATCTCAGGACCAGGTTTGACTTGCATGGGGAGTTTATGCTGCCATTCTCTCTGTTGTTCTTTTTGTGGTCTTGGTTCAACCTTTGGCTCTTCTTCTGCTTTCTCTGGGGAATCCTCAGTGATTCCTGATGTTAGTGTTCGATGGATTGTGGATGGAGAGAACTTCTTCAAAGATGGCCTTGACTTCAGCTTTGCACTAGAATTGGTGGTTGAAACAGTGGTGGTCAGCTGAGAAGTTGTGATAACGCTTCTACTTGTCGGTGTGTTTAACTGTCCTGAAGAGCTGAATATCGGGTGGGAGACTGAGGTGTCTACTGTTAGTGGACTTGATGTGGACAATGATGATTGAGATGTCACTTTTGGTAGGTAAGACGGTGGAGAGCTCCGATGGGGTGGTAGATATGTCGGAGAAGAACTCCTCTGTGGTGGTACATAAGATGCTGATGAAGTATGCTGGTTTGGTACATAAGAAGGAGAAGAACTTCTTTGAGTTGGTAAGTAAGTTGGCGTTGGAATTGGCATGGACTTTTCTGGCTGACTGCTGTCTGTGTTACTACTTGAAAGCTGGGAAGTCGGAGTCATTCTGGAGTTGCCGGATGTCACAGGACTAAGCCATGGAAGTGTGTAAAACCCAGCAGGACCCGTGGGATTGATGGGACTATCAGTAGATGAGGTTGTAACAGGAATTGGAGTTGATACAGGAATTGGAATGGGTAAACTGGTAGGTGGAGCAGGTGCTTTTTGTTTCTTCAGACCACTAGCAAGATGTGATGCTCTTGAATGATGGGATATCCATGAGGAATTATGCGATGCCGGAAATGGCGATGGCTCACTTTGTGGAACATCATTTGAAGATTCCTCCTCTTGTCCTTGTGTTGAATCCTTTGGTTCTAAGTTATCGGAGAGCAGATTAGCGCCTGATCCAAATAAGCTTGGTGGTCCTGGTGAGTTGGAGAAGCCATGTGTACTTTCTGGTGATGAGTCTCGCTGTGGAGGAGTAGGGGAGACCATAGGCAAGCTTTCAACAGGTGAAACACTTCTACTTCTGTCTGCAGTATTTTCCAGAGTCTGATTTTTTGGTTGATCACTCTGAGGTTGGGAAGTTGGCGTCTGGGACACTCCTGTCTGTGAGCTGCCAAAAGACAAAATAGAATCTCTCATAGAACCCAGTGCTTTCAGTGAGTTCAATCCATTATTGGTAGATTTCCCTTCATCTGACTGTTCATCTTCGATGTATGTTGGCAAACCGCTGACACTCATTGAGCTGCTCAAAATATCGCTGCCAAAACTGAAGGATGGGAAGGAACCAAATGGATTATGGGAATTACTGGTAGTCGTCTCTGTTGCAGTTGTAGTGGGTGTGTTCCCACTAGATGCTGTTGTTGTTGCTGCTACTTCTGCTGCTGTTACTGCTACTGCTGCTGCTGTTGTTGTTGGTGGTGGTGGTGGTTGTGGTGCAGGTGGCGATGGAGTCGGCTGTGAAGCATCATTACTGCCTGATAGTAAAGCTTCTGCTGAATAATTGGATGGGATGGCTGTTGAACTCTGACCTTGACTTGAATCCATAATCTCTTCAGATTCCTTCTTTTCTGGACTTGCTGTGACATTGGTTATAGTTTCTTCTGTGTTCTCGCCATCCTGATCAGGATTTCCAAGTCCCGCTTCTTTTTCTATCCACTCTTGAAGTAAAGTGTCTGTAATAATAGCAGTCCCTGAAGTTGAATCTGGCAATGTATCAATTGAATTAGCCATTCCCCTGTCCAATTCTTTAATAATTGTATTATCTTCCTCAGCAGGCTTAACATTGATCTTTTCCTTGTTTTCAGTTTATGCTTACTTTTTTTCTTGTCTTTATCCTTTTCTTTCTCTTTATCTTTATCCTTGCCTTTCTCCTTCTTTTTCTTCTTCTTCTTGCTCTTCTTCTGCTTCTTCACGTGTGGCTCAGTAACAGTTGCCGATGCTGGTGATGGTGTTGCAAGAGAAGAAATTGCTTCCGGTTGGCTGGCATTCTGCAAGAAGTTGGCAACTGGATCATCAGCACGTTGTATTGCTATTGGAAAAGGCGCCAAGGCACCAACACTTGCCGTTGTGGAAGCAATAGCCGATGTACTCGCACCTGTTGCAGCACCAGTGTCGGTCATCTCATTGAGATTAAGAGTGGGTGAGTTGTCATTGAGTGAATTTGGGGAGAAGATAGACTCTGCTGCTTTGGCCAGGATGTCGTTGGTACAGTTTGAGAATCCTCCACTGTCTGTGTTCCCGGAGGTGGTGTTCTGAGATGTCAGTACAGTCAAGGGTGACATCACTGTGTTTGCTGCCGTGTGCGAGTTGCTTACTGATGTGATCACGCCGGTTGACGATGCCATAGTGATTGCCCCTGTACCCTGAATATTTTGCGATGCCTGGGTAATCACACTCGGTGTTGAAGATGTCATGGTTGAAGGTTGTGATACTACCACCACTGGCCGGTTGTTTATTACACCTTGGTTTTGATTGATGGGTATTGTGACTAATGTCTGGTTGGAGGCATTCCCTACTGTCTGCTGCTGTTGCTGGGCAGGTTGTTGGATGACTGTTGTGCCTTGAGCATTGGGGTTCTGAAGCATGACCGGTATGAGTTGGCCATTCTGTCCTTGTAGATACACAAGCTGTTGAGTTACTGGCTTCGGCATAACTTGCATAGTCATCACATTCTGATTGACAGTATTCCCGACAACACTACTAGTCTGTACTGGAGGGCGCTGTAATACCACTTGGTTAGTTGCGACTGTCACTGGATTTGGTGCAATAGCTTGTACCCCAACTGGAGCTGGGGTAATTGCTGTGGGTTGCGATGTCATGCCTGTAGGTCCAGTAGCTGGACTTTCTGTTTTAATAATTGTCTCAGAGTCTGAATCTGTTGAGCAGAGATTTTTTATTTTTGGTGGTGATGATTTCTTCTTACTACCGTTTGTTGCTTCTGTGCTTGGACTTGACGACACTGGGATGCCGGAGGGTTGGGGTAGGATTACTTGTGGCTGTGTCCCTGCCATTCTGATAGGCTGCTGTGGAGCAATTCGTAAGGGCACTGGTTGGTTATTGGGCTTTGCCATCACCATCACTGTTTGATTTGGAGTCTGACCTTGTCCACTTGCTGGCATCATTGGCACCAGATAACGGATGGTTTGCACCATTCCCGGTGCCTGAACTCCTGTCCCTTGTGGAGTTGCTGTTGCAATGGGAGTACTCACAGCTTGTGTTGTCGCTGTCGTGGTACCAGTGGATGTTGTCGTCATCGTAGTCTGTCCGATCGTAACTTGGCTAGACCCATCCCCTGAATTTACAACTTGGCCTGTGACGCTGGTGGGCGTTCCAGTTTGACTGGACACGACTGTCGGTACAGCAATCTGATTGGGCGCGATACTCTGCGCTACCTGGTTGCTCGGTATCGGGATGGTCACATTTTTATTGGCCGGCACCAGGAAGTATCCTCCATTTGGATTCTGTACAAGAATAGCATTGCCGACCCCTGGCGCACCTTGATTGACAACTTGATTAGTCCCCATTTGATTGCACCTGCAATCTGATTGTTCGACGCCAGGATCGTCACTCCCTGATTGGCTGGAAGTACTCTTGCTCCACTCTGATTGGTCACAGCAGGTTTTATGTTAGTGTTATTCTTAGAGATAGGAATGACCTTTGTATCTCCTTTTTGTGCCAGGGATTTAGCCTTGCTCTTGAAGAAAGCTGCAGGATTAGCTACTCCATTCGGAGGTATCTGCAAGTTTTTCATCAACTCCTGGAAACGTTTGTTCTCACTTCTCAGTCTCTCATTCTCTTTCATCAGATTTTTAATTTCCTCAGCTGTAAAAGAAAAAGACAGACAAGAAAAACGATTACAATATAACACATACATGATATTCTTATAAGGTCAAGAAAAAAAAACAAATTTGTCTCAGAAAAGACTGCGTGCATTTTTGTTTAAAATTGGTATTTTAGTGCATTTTTTTAGGTTTTGCTCACTTCAAATTTCAGGGAAAAAAATGAAAATTTGGCCGAAAAAAATGGAAAAAGTGGGCCAAAAAAGCAACATTTTTTTTTTTAAATCCCGCATTTTGCATTAGTATTTTTGTAAAAAAAAGAGCACATTTTGCATTTTTCACTTTTTTCCTGAGACAAACTTGTTTTTTCTTTTGGCCTAATACAAATGAAGGATTCATTTAATCAGTACTAAACCCTGTAAAGTGGCAATTTATAGTATTGATCTTATATTTATTTACTCAAAAAACATATGTATGGCTTTTTATCTCCAATTTTGACAAGATACTATTTAACCTAAAATTTGTCTTGATTTGTTTTGTCTTTTCTAACCTTGCAATTCTTGTGGCAGGATAAAGTAACGGTGGGTTTATATTTCATTGACAGACATTAGCCGGCACTAGCCTTTCACACACACTCTTCGCATAACATGTATGTTCTTGCACCTGGTGCATAATGCATGCTCGAAAGTCTAGCGTCGGGCAAGCCGGGCCGACGTCTGCTGACAAGTATGAACCCACCGCAACAGGCACTTAAATTCTTGAATATTTCAGCTAATTTCAAGATTTTTGTTTTGGAGTTAAATGTTTTCCTTACTGTGTTTTTGGATTTTAAAAACAATCGGTAGCTACTCAAACCCCATCTAATTGGTTAATTGCTACAATATGGACACAATTCAGTCAGTTGAACAGGTATATCTACATTAACATGAATCAACCTTTTGTGTTCTAGGGGCCAAACAGGAGAGGCATTTTCCTCAATTTACACATTTACACTTATAACTGGTGTGTCATGGAAATTGAAGCTTATATGGCAATTAACTTTCACAAGCTGAAACTCAAAATTTCACCCAAAATGCTCACAAAATTATACGATCCTTTTTGTAGTCAGGTTTTCAACAGTAAATTTATTGTCAAAATTATCATTTAAAATTATGTTCAAATACTATTTTGCTCATTTACAATTAGTGCTCAATTAATTACAACTTATTTGTGCTTTGCTAATTTCACACATCCTTTTCCTTCAAGTGGAAGTGCAAATATTTTTTTAAAAAGTCATAATTTTTTTATTTTATGAAATTTTAAAAATCAATAAATTCCTAGAAAATATGCCAAAAATGAACACTTTCAAAGTAATAAACCTTATATTGTATTGTACAATTTAATTAATGTGGCAATAACATATACACAAATCACCACTTCTCTTTGAGCACAATAGAACAAGGCCCAATACAGCCTCAGGCTTATTAGAGCCGGTTTCCTAGCGGCAAAGCCAGTTGTAATAATTTCGTGTTCAAACAGGAGAAGACGTACAATCTCTATGGAAATCAGAGGTTTAACAATAGCAGTGCGTGTATGAAGAAGGTTGATGTATTTTAATTAAGCTGAGAATTGAAAAACATGATTAAGGCAAAAAAACAAAAAAATACAACTGACTCAGGTGACCATGCATGTGCATAGCTTTTAAAAATTAAACTTTAGTAAATTTTTTTTTTCAGGTTTTTAATCGTCACATAAAGATTAAGGGGGGGGGGAGAAGCCTGAAAATAAACTTAAAAGAAATCCCACATTTTGCAGAGGCTAATATGTGTAGCTGATGTGGTACTTACATGTATACTATCATTGAAGGTCAAATAAATTCTACAAAACATCCAGCCAAGCACGGCAAATTCACAGCAGAAAACATTGTTTATACATATATTATGATTAAAATCACAATCATGAATATTCTTAAGTCATATCTGCAACTTTGTCTACATTTTGTACTAAATTGTGACTATTTTTTTGTAATCTTTACATGATTTTTTTAATTTTTTTTGTAATAAAATTTATAATTTTTCAAAAAGTGCTTTAAAAATATTATTATAGATCAATTTTTTTTTTAGATTTTTCTATGACTTTGTTCTTTAAAAAATACATTTTGATTAAATATTACTAACCATGTGTGAGGGCAGATTGCACAAAAATGGCCAAATGAGCTTTTTAAAATTTTAGTAGCTCTGCAAATAAATTGATCATGGTCTAGGCCCGTTTTACTTCACTCGATAATCGAAAGACTTAGGAAAGGAAATAAATGTTTCCGAATGATGAAGGAATATCTGGGAAGGAAAATGCAAATTTCAGCTGTTTCATAATTTTGCAGTCATGATGACATATGTAAATATGTATAGCCCTGACGCTACTTCCGTCTTCAGGCAAATATCCAGGCATTAACCCACTCCATATTTTCAAGAGATGTCCCAAGAAAAATGGGGACTAGTACCTCATACATTTTATAAAATGTGAAAAAATTGCAAAATATCCATTCTAATTCTATATGATTTTGTGTGTATGTGTGATAAAAATGCAACTGTCGTTTAGCTTGCATTTTATCATATCGTTTTTAAACAAATTGAGAGTAATTAATGCAATCCCAGTAAGAGTTGTCCCAGTGTCCGTCCCTTTGAGTACCTCTTGAATTTGCCCATCTCACCTTGCGTTTCGGATGCTGATGATGTCAATAGCTTCTCACATTTTGCTGTCAGCTCTAAGATGTGATTTGCTGCATGCTCCAAAATCTGATTTTTACTCTGTAAGTGAAAACACAAAACAAAGTACAAGAAGGTTAATGCAGGCTCACACATAAACTGCCACTTACGCCACTGAATTTAGTGTGACTGCTATCAATGTTAAATATTAAGTGCAGACAGCAATCCAAGACAGGTCCAAGATAGGCTGTCCAATCTTTACAGGGATGTAAGAGGGCCTCAAGCCTGAACAGCGTGAAAATTTGTGAAAATTTCAACATGATTGGAGCATTTTAAACGTTTGACCCCTGTGTAAACTTAAATTGACCCCTATTGAAAAATTGACACCACAATATGAGAGTACTACCTACCTAGCATTGATGTAGAGGGTCCACACTAACTACCAAAGGTGTCAAACCTTTTCTGTAGTAAGGGGTAAACGATGATGTTTGACCTGGGTCCGTGCTCCTATATAAACACTGGCAGTGTGATTTGGGATTTGACTCTGCTTACCCAAAAATATGTTGGTTGATTTTGGCTCAATATTTACTCGATGGTCAATAGATAATGGGGCATGGGGCCAATGGCCACAAATACACACTTACATGCAAGCAGAGACATGGCATGCAGCCATGAGGGTCCTTAAAGGGGAAATGTGCATGCACTGCTAAATGGTTATCAAGTTTCACTGCATACTTCTGGGTTCGGTTTATGCGTGTACCGCCAGAATTTAAAGAAAACAAGGCATCACTTTGACCCTATCACCACATCTGGGGAACTAGCCTATGTCCCGGGAGGGAGTAGTGAAGGAACAGCAGGAGAAGGGAAGCATCTAAAAGTGGTCTTGGAATCGGGGCAAGATGGCCAGTGTCATTAGCCTGGCCAGCGATTTTGTGAGCATGATATGTCTTCATTTGATGACGCAAGCGCTACATCCGGGACTTAGTGGATTTGTTCACTCAGTGCCCTCTGGTTGGTTTGTGAGATTTTGTGGCATTATGGTTAATTTTACAGTCTTCTCACATACAGTGTACATGAATAGGTCAAGTTTAAACCACCCAGCATATTGTCTCAAATTCTAAATGTCACTTTTGATTAACCAAAGCTATACTCACCTTTCATTTTCTTCAATGTTGAATTTTCAGGTAACACACCTTGCCCAAACATAAAGGCTTGAATACTGTCAGACATGCCTGGAATCAAAGTGGGGGGGGGAACTCACAAACATTTCCCGAGGAAAATTTTGACAGTTGGAGGGAAATTTTTGAAGTATTAAAAAATAAAGAAATACATAGATACAGTAGGGAAAATGTTGCCATTTGGAAGGAAATTTTGATTATATGTTAACAGAAAATAATGTATTTTTCCCATCATGGAATACTGATACGAATAGCCGGAAGCGGTAAGTATTACGGGAATTTGGCAAAAAAATTGCTTAGCAACAATGTGCGATCAAAACAAATCATTCGATACGCGCTGAAAGCGAGTGTCTCGCGATGTGCAGAGAGCTTACTTTTTGATTTGACGCAATTTGTTGTACACTGGATACAGGATTCCCTGGTCTTCCCTGGTTGTTTTCACAACGGTGAAGCGATGTGACGTAGGTCCGCTCCCGGTCATAACAGATTTTTCCTAAATAGTGGAACCAGAGGCCACAATCACAGATGATTAGTAATGACACCGTACAGGAATTTCCTAAATTTCTTAGAATATTCGTTCTTTCTTTCTTCCCAAATATGAGAGATAAAATTGTCTGCGAAATTTGAAAGTGCTCTCTTTGAAATTCCGACTTTGACAGGACTGGAAGCCACTGGCAAAATAATAAACACGCAGGCTTACAAGAACCAGTCAATTAGTGCCCTGAGGTCCGATGGTTTTGCAAGCAATTTCCCCTCCAGTTTTTCCACATCGCTGATCTCAATAAATACACCTACAATACTGGCCATTTCAGAATGGTGCTGTCAATAGAGACAAAGCCTGATGACATTGGACTCCACTGCTCTATGGGCTGTCCCAATTGCAATATGGAGATTGTATTCTCCTTGGGGACTAGGAGTCAAAAGCGAAGATACGAATACATTATGCATCAGTGTTGTTCATAATAAACGGCCCTGCTCTAATAAACGCCCCACGATTTTTGGATAAAACGATTCAAGAAAAGAGTAAGCTAACCTACAATTACCATGATTTAATGGCCGGGACTGTCGAAAAATCCATATCATAATCGTCTGTTTGTCCTAAAATGTTTTCTGCTTCATGGCACATCAAACTGGGACACACATGTGATTACCGTATGTCCTAATTAAAACGCCCCGGGGGCGGTTGTGCATTTTTGCAAAAGGGAGGGCGTTTATTACAGTCAAAAATCGAAACATCAAAAATCCCGCCCAAAAAAAAGAACCTTACACACGCTTATTTCGCTGCAGTACCAATAATACAAACGAATCAGCAGGGGGGAACGCTGTTTGCGCACCTCTTCGAGTTAAAGTTCCATCCTAATTAAACTATAAAAATGTGCACAACAGCGATTATGATAGGGATTACGACAGTCCCGGGCCATTAAATCATGTGATTTAAGGTAAGCTCAAACTATTTTCTTGAAGTGTTTTATCCAAAAATCGTAGGGGGCGTTTATTAGCAGCAGGGGCGTTATTAGGAACAACACAGCTATAATAGCCAGGGGTTGTGAAATCCTCAGGCGGCACACTGAACGCCTATATAAACGGGGTAAGGTGGATTTTTGCGGGGGGATTTTTTACTTTCCATTTGACTGTAATAAATGCCCCCACTTTTGAAAAATGCACGCCCCGGGGCGTGTATAGGAACAATACGGATTTAGCCTCCATGAATCTTCACACAGATCGTTTTCCCCTTTTCTTTTATGCTTTAACTACATACTGGAAAAAGTCTAGAACTTGCAGGGCTATATTTAAGTTCATTTGACAACATGTTAGAATTCGGGGAATTTTTTTTATTAACATGTATAATCACATTTTAATACATCTATAGATAGCTGTTTTCATACAGATAGTTATAAGAGCTCATGATGTCTACCAGCCAATTTTATATACATTGGGTTAGGTGACATATTTAGCCCAATCAAAGTACATGTATGGTAAGAAAAGCTTAAAAGGTGTGTAGAAGGAGATATATGAAGGATTATTTTGATTGGTTAATCAGAGAGTTATGCCATGCGATATCATGTAATGAGCCAATCAGAGTATACTGTAAAAGGTGGTAGACCTAAGGGGGTTAAAAGTGGCTATCATGATGAACTTTTTTACTATTTAGGGTGGCATACCTGATCTCGCCTCGACCACCTGAGATTTTGGTATCATTAGAAAGCCTGTATTTTTCCACATATCATCAGCAGGATATTGTGACTGACAAGCTTAATGGTTTCTTTATGGTTATCAGAAACTATCATCCCGTAACCTATTGGCTAATGCAATAAAACACACAATTACCACTCACATTAAAATTACATGTTGGATTTAAGGGGGGTGTTAAGGCAGAATCTTAGTCAAATGGCCAGTTTTGAGTTTTTTCATGTTTTAGCTAGCATTCTTTCCATATATTTTAACAGAATCTATTCATTTTTTCCTCATATTTGTTCATTTTACTTTTACTATGTTACGCATTTTTAACCAAAAAAAAACCCACATGGGCGGGCCTGCAAAAGGACATCTGTGCTATTCGGCGCACGCGAGCAAAAGATGCATCGATTCGATGACGCATACCCATGGTAACTTGTATTAAACACTCAATTGTAAAATGGCTGCCCACGTGAGTTGCTATGACAAACAGAACAGGATTTTAATTTGAGCCTCATAAATTGTTGGATTTTGATCATGTAAAGAACGCAGATGACGTAATGTGACCTGGTGCAGAAGCAGTGTGAAAAATAAGAGATGAAACGCTTGTGTTTTGGAATAAGGCCATATTTTGTAGCAAAATGGAACAACATTTGGACAAAATGGCAATTTTCTCTGTGTTCACTTTCGGGGATAATTCGTAATTTTTGGTTCCCAGTTACTCGAAATCCATATCAGCAACAGGTAAGAAATGAAATGCATCGTATAGAGCATATCAAAATCTAGGGTCAGTATTTTTTAGTTTTTAATTTTTTGTTAAAAATCGGGATATATGTCCAACTTTGAACAATCGTGGCGTTGCTCCAAATTGCCGCACGCGGATTTTTTGTCTTTTTTGGCAAGTAATTTGAAAATAGTGCAGAATTTGAAAAACGGAAATACCGACCCTAGAACTGTGACTCTGGAATACAAAAACGAACAATGCACATTTTTATAACATTTCTATATTTTTTTATAGGGAACAAAAAACAAAAAAAGAGTGAAAATCACCATTTTTCATGATTTTCTAAAAAAATGCATATTTTTGGATTCCTTGAGTCATTTCCATCTCAAATGTATACTTCATATATGTTGGAACAATAATTAAGAAGATACGTCAAAAACAGTTCCTTTGTATTCCTGCCTTAACACCCCCTTAAGGCAGGGGTTGCACTAACTTTTAAATTCTGAGATGTAACACATCAGAGTAGTCCCATTTCCTGAAAATTCAAAATTTGAACCGACGGAAAGGCCAAATTTTGGCGTAGCATTCACTGAAGCTCTGGGGAGCATATTGTCTTACGTGATTTTAGGGTACAAGACCCCTTCTCCTCTAAAAATAATTGGTACTTAAAACGTGGGTTTTGATGGCCGGTTTTACATAAAGTTATCACATAACAAGTTATATCTCATAAATAGAGAAAAAAATCTTTAACCAGAAGCATCAATGGATGCAGTGGCCTATTAAATAGCTTTATTTTAAGCTAATTTTGCTCATAAAATAGCTTCCCCCCTCCCCGGTCTGCCGGCATGCACCCGACCCCCTCCCCATCCCCCAATTGAATGGCACCAAAGATGACATGAGGTCACCAGTTCACACTGAAGTCCCAAGTATCACCTCAACCCCATACCCTCCTCCCAATATGCACCTTACCCTGCCCCTCCCCGATGCAACCCACCCTGACTTCGCATCCAACCCCTCCCCGATCTCTCCACCACTCCCACACCCTAACCTTCCCCAAACCCCACCCTGTTCCCTCTTAAAACACCCACCCTTCACTTTCCCCATCCCCACCTAGATCCCCATCGCCCCACCCTTCCCCCTCCCCAACTCCCACCCTTTCCCCAACACCTACCCTTCCTCCTCCCTAACACCCAGCCTTCCCCATGACATGTGTCACTGAGTTTCATAGGGTCACTGAGGTCATGGGTCACCGAGGCTAATTGGGGTCAGAGGTCACACGGGGTCACAAGGCCACATGGGTTCCCCAATTTCACTGGGGTCACCAAGTCAAATTGTAGTCACTAAGGTCACATGAGGGCCACCATGGTCACATGGTCAAGTCCACCATTTCTAATTTCTACCTGATGCCCCTTCCCCCGCTCTGCCCTTATGCACATCCGACCCCTCCCCAATGAATGGCACCACAGGTGACATGATTTTACAGGTCACATAAGTCACAAGATCACAACCCCTCCCTATTCAGCACCCCTCGCCACTATCTCCACACCCCCCTCCCCAACTATCTACCATACCCCCTCCCCTATGCCCTTACACTTCCCCTTTCACCCGAATGCGACCCCCCCCCCCGACCCTTCCCGACGCACCCACACCTCCCGACGCCCCACCACCTCCCACCTACCTAAACTTCACCCCACCCACCCTGTCCCCAATCCTAAACAGCCACCCCAACACCCCACCCTTCACTTCCTTCCCCCTCCCTACCCTTATCCCACACACCACAACCCCCCCTTCCCTCTTCCCCATGACATGGTCAAGGTCACAATGGGATCCCTGAGTCACATGGTATCACCCACCGAGGTCACATGGGATCACCGGGTCCACTGGGTCACCGATGTCACATGGGGTCACATGGAGTCACCGAGTCCAACTGGGGCACCAAGGTCAACTGGGGTCCACCGAGGTCAATGGGTCACCAAGGTCAACATGGGTTCACCAAGGGCACATGAGGTTCACCAAGGGCACATGAGGGCACCAAGGACACATGCGGTCTCCAAGTTCACAGGGTGGTGCCCACAAGTCACATGGTCCCAAGGTCACATGGGTCACCAAGTCCCATGAGGTCACCAAGGTCACATGGAGGTCAAATGCACCCACCCATCCCCTACCTGATGCAGCACCCACCGACCCGCTCCTGGCCCTGATGCACCCCCGACCCTCCCCATTGAAAGGCACCAAAGGTGACATGAGGGTCCACAAAGATCCACTTACCACCCCCCCCTCCCGCGATGCACCCTTCCCAACTATCTACCACCACCCCTTTTCCCCAATGCACCTTACCCCCCACCCTCCCCGACTGCAGCCCCACCCTGCCCCCTCACCTATCAACTCCCGACGCCCTCCACCTCCCCCACAGACACCCCAACCTTCCCCCCAACACGCGCCACCCCAAACTTTCCTCTAGAAAAAACAACCCCAGCCCTTTCATTTCCCCCATCCCCAACACCCCGCCCTTTCTCCTCCCTTTCTTTCTCCCCCCAAACAGCCCAGCCTTCCTCCTCCATGATTCACACACAAGATGTATGGCATTGTCCCATTTTGCATGTAGTAACAGGGTTGTTGGCATATCCGATGTATTGTTTTAAAGGTGGCAAACGAGAGGATTTTGAAGCACAAACAAATAATTTGTTTTTTATATTGTGTCACACAGTAATTTAATAGATTAGACACTCATGACTTCTTACTGTATTTAGCTACAGAAATGTCATTAAAAGAGAGGAAAGGGCGATTTTGGATTTGCAATAAAACATATGCTGAATTGCCGTATTTGCTCCTATACGAAATAGAAATTCACAAATTTTTTCTACCCCAAAACATTTCTTATCTTACTCCTTTCAAGGGGGGGATTTTTTTTTAATTCTTGATGGAAAGCTTTACATCAGGCAAAAATCCGTAAATCTCGATTTTTTTTCGAGGAGACCTGATATGGTGAAATCTCCGTTTACACCTTTAGCGATGCAGCAAATTATGCATATTTAATTATCTCATTGCAATTCCTAAGCCGCCTGTATCACACATTTGAATGGAGAAGACGATGCGCACCCATAAATGGGTTTGCATGCAGTGAAAATTTTGCATATCGAATGAACTGTTTTCCAAAATAGTGATTACGCAATTTTTTGCCTATTATTCGCATCATTTGCAATATGTATTTGCCCGAAATACGCCCTCTACTCAGGTGGAAAACTTTAAATAATCCGCATCCTTCCGACAAGTTACAACAAAGCAATCATTATAAATAAAATAGGATACCGGCCTTATGGAACTCCAGATGAACTTGTACACAAGCTTGCGGGAAAGGTTTACATTTTGACTGACATGACGTCAAAGGTCACATGAGTCACCAAGGTCGCAAGAGATCACCAAAACATGTCATCCCACCCGGCCCCCTCCTTTTTACCAAGTTACATCATCGTAAAGCCCTTACGGAACTCCGGCATGCCAATACTACTATAAGTACGAAGAAAGGCTGATAAGATATGTCCCGATGAGGGTGACCAATTTTCAAACAAATTGTGTTTTTGCATATTCATAATGCGTGTCCATCTACTAATCACTTTCTGATTGTACATACAAAATCATGAATTGCATGTATAGTAAATCTGGGGGGGATAGGAATCTTCGAGGGTAGGCGGAGAGGGGAGTTGTGTGTGCGTGGGTGGTGTGTGTGTAGTGGGTATATAGTTATGTTAAGGTGGGGTAATGGCCCGATGTATTAAGAGTGAGCTTGCGCTTTTTAATACGCCTAGAAATTTAGGCCTAATCGGGGGAGGGCAATCGCCGTCCCCGATGCCACAAAAAAGCAAAATGAACTACGGCACATCACTGACCATACACAACTGAAGTAAATCCTATCTAACAGTGTAGCAAACCGTGCTAGCAGTGTCCGTGGCGAGAACAAGTGGGGAATTTGGGAAGCTTCCTTCCTCGGGAAATCTTGCATCCTCGCGGCAATGAGGGGGAGAAAAAAAATTTAAATGATATAGCAGAAAGAAAATAAAAATAAAAAGGATAATAACTTGCAGTACTAGTCGTTTTTTCTCTAACCAAAATTTAAATTAAGGTGCGAAATAATATAGAATAAATGATTCCTCCCGACATGTCGCGTGGGTTCCAATTTTCACTGATATTAAAAAACGGTCTGGGAATTCCCAAGCCAGTCTAAGCTTCACCTATAGGGGCCGCGGGCCTATCCTTGAAAATCTTTCATGACTTTTTTGTGCAGCTCATGACCACAGGTATTCACGTCACCCCCACCTGTAGTTCTGATCACAATTTTCAATAACCGGTGGAAATATTCTAAAACTGGAGTTCTAAAAATTTGTTATGTGTCAATATCACCGTATGGGCCATGCCGTCGCCTTTGTGGTACAGCTTTTTCAAGCTCAAATGAGTATTTTCTAGCATAAAAACACCATGATGATTTATTTCGATTTCAACTAATGTTAGTCATTTCTAAAATGATTTTTTAAAATAATTCTGACTTATACCGTTTTTATTTTGTTTACTTGCAATTAACATTGAATTGGAGGCGATGTTAACCTTTGTTGTTTGGTTGATCCATTTAAATAACATGGGGATGGGGGCGGATGTAAAATGTCACGTTGCATGTCCCTCCTGGCCATATGACTGATGTATTTTTATGTTAAAAATAATCTTTGAAAAGAGATGTACAATCACAACTACACAAAAATATAATAATTGATTTTCCTGTCGATTTGTTTTTTTTATTCACGTAATTGAAGGGATCAAAGGGGTTCATGACTGAGTCGGAGAAAACTGTAAGGTAACCCTACAGTCACAAACCTGGGAGGCTGGTAACTGGAAGCAAAATCGATCGAACATCACTTGAGCTTTGTGGAAATGTTGCAAAGGTGACATTCCCAGCTGGTCTGTCTACTTTGGTAAGATTGATCTCTTTAATTTTTGTCGTCCCTTTATTCATGAAACGGTAAAAGTAAAAACTTTGTAAATGTGTATGGTCTAGTAATAATTACTTTTTTTCTGATAATATAGTGACTGTTTTGGGTACAGTAAACCATATAACCATTAGCTGATATTTGGAATTGCCCGAACAAAATATCCTGTAGTGCAAGAAATTTCTAAATTAAAAGACGCACAAGGCTTCAAACTTACGTAACCTGCTTATATTATGTTCAAATTGATCAAAATTAGTGTGTTAAAATGTCCGCTTTTTTGATAGTAGGCGAATCGCACTGCTATTGCTCTCTTTAACACAAGTCATATAAGTTTTAATCTCGCACAATAACAGGAATTGTACTTATTTTAGATTAAATTAAATATGATGGAATACTTTGTCTCTCAATAAAAATTATGTTGGATTTCTTTTTCAACAACTGTTCAAAATGCTTGGCACTAAGTTAGGCTGTGTGTGTATGCATATCCAACACGGGACACCAGGCTCCGTGTCAACGGTCACGTGCTCCTCAAGGGACATCCTGGAATCCCAATGAGTGTAAACATGATAGAGACTCCCTGGTGTAAAGTGATGATTCATGAATATTTAATAAGCACTAATACTCTATGCCTAACGTTTTAACGTGGAATCTTTATCATTGATCCAACTTTTGAGGGCGTCTAATCATGAAATTATGTCAAAGTGACTATATATATACCAGAGGAAGATGTAAATAATCTACACAACACATAAGCATTTTGGCTCGACATAGTCAGACTTGTATTAGAAGTTGCATGGTGCAGGCCGAGAATCTGAACCAAGCCGGGGTTGTAGGTTAGATCTTTTACAGAGGACGCATCTACGGCATATTCATACACACAACTCACTCGGTCCGGAACTCGCAAGGACACCATCCCGCAAATCCAACCACGCGTCCCACGATCAGTACTGATCCGATAACAAACACCGTCCTCTCGAATCTTCATAATGACCAAGTACCAGGACACACATGCTAATTTAATTCACTGAAAACAGATCCCGCAACAAAACCAAACACCCCTTCAAAATGACCTTTTACCACCAAAATTTTCAAAATCCATTTCCATGGGTTGTCATTCATAAGATCACAGCTTGCGAACTTGAATTTTCAGAGCAATCAGCAACCTAAAAAACTAGTAGGAGGGCGTTAAACATCACAGCGGCAACAACCGGCAAATTCTTCCACGCTGGCAAAGGCTCTATACATCTCATAATAGGCCAAAAATCCATTATTTTTTTATTTATCGGGATTCCTAAAATCCAGAAATCCGGGAATTTCCGGAAAAGTTACATCTCTGGTACACTGGGGGTCAAAACTTTATTTCGGAATCAAATTACAACGAGTATAGCAAAAATGACCTTAAATCATCCAGAAATGTACAATGTGTGCACCACAATCTTCAAATGGGGGGTGGGGTATATGGCCCAAAATGACCCCTCATAATGCAACACCTTATTTAAGGTAGATTATGGCTCCCCCAGAAAATCACTATAAAATCAGATACTCACCATTTAAAATTGGTTTCAATATAAAAAAGAACCTTCAGTCAGTTGCACTCTTTTCACACATTTGCACTAACTATTTTTATTTTTTTTATACTTTTGTTTATTTTTTTTTTTTGAACTTCCTTAATTTTTTGGGAGTATTTAATCACTTTCTAGCAAAAGGGAAGGTCCTGTGGTATCCACACAAACTTGGAACCTACGTGTAGTAAAAACCATTTTCAACAAAATCTTCCCATTGATCCGTCCTTAAAGGTGCCCCACCAATCGATTGCACATCCTTTTTCTCTGTTTAGGGCCATCACCAACACACTTCTGACATACCATTTTAATGTGAGCGGTAATTGTGTGTATTACATTAGCCCATATTTTAGCCTGTAGTATCATAATGGGAAAGAAGTCAGTCAAAATATTTTGCAAAATTATGAGATATGAAAAATACAAGGCCTCTAATCACCAAAATCTCAGATCTGATAGTGTGAAAGGTGGGGTAGAGGCCGAGGATAGGGTGGTGCCCCTTTAAGATTGTGTTACGAATCAGCATGAAAAATGCATTCAAATGAGTGCAAACAAGCCTAGTCTAAGGTCAGTGGGTATTCAGATGGCTTTCCAAATGACCTGTAATGACCACAGGTCATTTGGAAAGCAATCTTAAAAACCACTGACAAATAAATGTGTTATTTAACCTAGATACAAACTCTACATGTACCAGGGTTGAATGGGTTAGGATTAATGCTAAATTGAAGTACTCAAGTACTGTGTGGGTGTTTTTAGGTTGTGGGGGTACCCCTACCGAAGTCCGAATTAACCGAAGTCCGAAGAGATTATCCCAGTAATTATCCAATTATGAACAAAGACCCGATACTGCGTGTTGATGTTGCCGATTTGCTTGGGTGCAGAGACCCCACACTGCGGGTCAGATGTACCGATTTGTAAGCGCTTTCAAAACATACCTGTCAATCAATACGTCAATCAACCTGTGGATAATCAGAATCGCTCTTTCCAATGTTTTTGAAGACATTTTTAATTTTTTGTAAAAATTGAAAAAGGCAAAAAAAAAACCCCATTAAAATGAAAATCAATGAAAACATGTTTCTGGAAAGTGTTTGGAAATGAATTAAATGCCAAAACGATTTTGAAAAAAATAAAACAATAATTGTTTGGAAAACATTTCTTTTAAGTATTTGGAACAATGACTTTAAAAAGCCAATAAAAAATTACAATAAAACGCTTTTTTCCCCCCAAACAAACAAGTTTTTAAAAAGACAAATAAACGGCAAAACTACCAAAATACAGAAAATACGGACCATTGGTCCATTATAAATATAGCATGTTCATGACGTCATGCACTTCCACGGCATGTCGCCGCCATGTCTGCACTAGCCGCCCCAAAGAGGTCTCGCTCGATCACTCAATCAATTGCCTATTGAAAATCGAAAGTAATCCCGTCATTGTTATTAATTGGTTTAGTAGTGGATTGCATCTTCGGACTTAAACAAATTCGGACTTCGGTAGGAATGCGGTTGTGGGCAGGTTCACTGCACTTTATTCATAATCAAACAAAGGAGAAATGTGTGAAGCCAATTGCCAGTCATGCAAAAATCTTTTGGAATAGCAAAACGCAAACGTCTGCACACTTGAAAGCAGTTTCACTTCTTACCTGTATATATGTTATTCTTATTATTTTTTTTATGTTGTCGGAATGGCACTGTAAAAACCTTTGCTTGTATTCCCTGTAAAAAGGTACATTTTGGTGATCCGCTAGTACCGTCATTTTTTTATGGTTACTATATTCCTCCTAGACAAGGTTATTCCAAAATTTCAGTTAATTCTGACAGTGCGTTTTGGTATTATGCTCAATTTTAATCACACTGGCCAAGGCCACTGTGTTGTAATTCTGTCCGCTTATGGAGAGAAAATCAAAATTATGAGTTTTCTTCAAGAGCGATCAAATTAGCATGTAAGAATAGAAACCATACTATACTTACACCACATTTCAGATGATGTAAAAGTTCAACATTTTTTAGCTAATCAGGGGAGAAATGTCTGTATTTATTATTGTTAGTAGTTGGATTCAATGCATTTGTAAATGACACTTTTATGGAATATGTTGTTGACAATATGTTTAGGATATGATTCACACCCTGCAGCACCATGAAGCAACATTTTCAATATTTGTGGATGTCTTGGTAAATAATCGGCAGGTAACTCATTCACACTTTATTATTTGTTTTTTGTTTTTTAAGGATAAGGTTCAGGGTTCAGGAAAAATTACATGTAACTCAAAAAATTTAGTGAGTCACTTGTTGGGAAAATTTTACTATACATTGTGCAAACTCTCCCCGGATTGAAGTTATGAGTGAACATCATTTAAACAGAAGTGCACTGCTATAAATTTTGCATGCACAGAGTCATGCACGATAGAGTAGCACATCATAAAAATTTTTGTCTAAGCCTGAACAACCAGATAGATTCTGAGTGGCT
This sequence comes from Ophioderma brevispina, assembly GCA_023653785.1. Taxonomy (NCBI): domain Eukaryota; kingdom Metazoa; phylum Echinodermata; class Ophiuroidea; order Amphilepidida; family Ophiodermatidae; genus Ophioderma; species Ophioderma brevispina. The sequence goes on from JAMKCH010066032.1 coordinate 40,784, forward strand.
GCGATTGCTTACCATTTGGCATTGATACAGCTGGTATGATCTCCGCCCAGCTTGATTATCCCAATGTTGATTTTGCACTTTCTTCCTCCGCCTCTCCTCTCATTGTGGGAATCCCCCGCTTCGATCATTCCTGCAGCAGACGGACTTGTGTGTAACAGAAAACAGATCAAAGATTTGCCATTTAATTCAATGACATCCACTATACCGACAATAGTCCCTTGATATAACTACAAAAACTGTACACACTCAGACCTTGTCTTTTGAGGCGCGCAGTCGCGCATCTTCAAATGCTTTGAGTCCGAGCGTTTTATCGCGCATCTTGTTAAAATCCGGCTGCGAGTTTTCTTCCTTCGTATTGAGCCGGCAACCCAGCCAAATACTTCCTTTGGCAATATTTAATGATAAAATGATCACGGAACACTAGCTTTTTTTAACAATTTAACATGCAATTTTCAGATAGTGTGAACGGCTGGTAAATCTGTGGCCGAGAGCAAAAATCTGCGGGTATTAACGCCACAAATGTATCGGAACCCCAATGGAAATACCGCATGGACGGTGTAAGAAAAATGAACACGGACTATGTGTGAATAATGCATGAAGTAAACGGCGTAAATTCGAAGTCCTTCGCACTGTTAATCGTACGTGGTTTTGTTTTGATTGAGAGCCGAGTTTTGATAGCTACGATGGCGCCTCGGGGAATGGTTGATGGGTCTTACAAACAATTACGGAAGTAGATTTAGATAATATTTTCGACATGAAGAAAGAAACGATAGACGGTACCACCTTCGTGGTCAACTTGATTTTTTTGAACCTATGCACGAAATATGTTCAAGAAATAAAGTTCCGGGGAAAGGCGTCGCCCGATTACAAGTAAGAACATACTTGACAATGACCACGTTAATGGATACGTTATCAAGCTTCGTGATCGCCAATATTAATGAAAACGTGAGCTACTTCCAATTAAGTTTTAAGATAATTCTGACTAATATGACTGAGACTGTTGCCGTACTTTAGGTTCTTACATTTGTTCTGATATGTTTTGACTGTTCGTGTATGCCCAGTTTACTCTCCCTAGTCTAAAGTAGACAGACGACTTTCAAAATGGAAAAAAAAAAAAAAAAAATCCGCTCATGTTCGAGGTTCAGGCCGTTGAATACTTTGAAAATTGATTACACTTGAATGATAACATCTACGACATGGTAATTGAATTAATCTTGAGTGACAGTCTAAGTATGTAACTTGTTACTAACTTGATGCAGGAATTAACAATAATTAACAATGCTTTATTGCTACACCTGATTGAAAATGCATGAGCTTTAAACTGCTTTAGTGTCCCCAACCGTTTTGCCGGTCCTGCATGCTTGCTATGCTGCTATTCAGCTCTATGCTTTGTAAAGCTCGTCTCCAGCCATAATTTGGGCTTTTAAAAAGCACTTCTGCAGCTCGCCTCAAGGAGCCTAGATAGCTTTTTAAATGCTCCTCTGAAAATTTCAAAAGACAAGGTCTGCCTTGTATTTATACAGACCATGGAATGTAGCATGTGCACCTACTGTCTGCAGATTTTGCTATTGTTAAAACAAAAAAAAATCTTTGGTTTTTTTTTTTTTTTTAAATGTTAAAAAATTTTTGAGCCGGTGGATCCCACAGAGTTTATGTCACCCGAGCAACCACAAGGTGGTTTTTGCATTACCCCATTGACCCTCTTGATGGCTAACTGATCACAGACTATTGTGTTGTACCTGGTATTTTAATCAAAATAAGAAAAAGCCAGCTTATTAAATAAATCATTTGCAACCTCTTTGCATTCACATGGTGTATCTGCCTCATGAGAATTGCATTGTCAGTACCAAATGTATGGATCTCCAGCCTTAAACATGTCCAAAGACACCTTATCCTTAATGCTGCAGTAATCATGTAATGTTTGCAATTTTGTTTTTTATTAGAAAATACAGCGTTCCCTGAAACTCATGTTTGTCCTGCCATCCCGGCTTTGAGAATGGGGTCAAAGGTCACATTCCCCCCCTCATCAGAGATCAATTTGTTTACACCACATGAATCTTGAGCATCAGATTTCATTTAAACACTGGAAGCTACTCCCGTTTTGAAGAATAGGCGTCCACCGTAACCGTGTTTTGAAAATTATAAATCATTCATTCGTAACCATTCGAAACGCCATGCGTAACCGCGCATGCGCCGTAACCTTTGGCCTGGAAACGGTACATCGTTCTAAAGGTTTCTATGCAAATCTGAATATAGAACAACATGGTACACCACGCTATGGAATCAGGGAATATAGAAAAATTGGTACACACGCTATGGAAATGTACCCTGGGGAAAAGATGGTTACGGCCTTTGAGCTGGCGTTCGCTATTGTGTTATAAATGAAATCAGTGGTCTTGAGACAGTGGGTTCACATATGAAGTTAACACAGATCAATGGGTAAGGATTATGAATGCAATAAGTGCAGGGTTGATATGGGTAAAGGTCACAGGGTCATCAAGATTCGATCTGTGTACCCCACCCCCCATTTTGAGTTCTTGCGGCCATTGGAAATTAATTATAAGTTAAAAAAAAAAAAAAAAAAAAAAAAAAACAATTTTACCACACACACGCAAATACACACTCCACATAGTAATATGCCCTGCTTACAGCAGACAACACAAATAGTTACCTATTTGAAGGGCTCTTATAAAAATATCTTACCTTTTTGAATGGCCTTTACACATCTTTTGTTGCATGTAAATTTTGTTTTTAACAGGAAAAAACATCTCCCAAATTCACTAAATTCTTGACACCATCTTAAAATCACCAAAAAGACCACTTGCAATGCGAGGCTGATGTGGTTTAATTTTTTTACTGTTTTGCATTCTTAAACAATCAACATATATTTGTCTAGTAAATTACTGTATTACGGCACCCATTTGACAAATTTACCATACAAAAACTACAATACCTTTTCATCAACAATGGCAACGACACCGTTTCTCGGATGTGCGCTAGGGGTAAGATCTGCTCCTCATACGAACTTAGATTTTCTCCACCTCGTATGAACTTTGATTTTCTCCATAACCATTTCACAACCACTTATCAAGTGTCTGTGTTGATCTTGACTAACTACAATTAGTGCCACTAGCTCTGACGAAAGGATGATTATAACGCGATTCCTGCAAATCACCTTGCTTTTCCTATGTCTGCCCCCTTCCACACAAAACAGAGCAATATGATTTCAATGACTGTGAATCAATAAAAGGAAAATCACATATAATATTTATTGTGAATTTTCCACGCCTAGACACTCCCGGTCCCTGTTTTAATAAGTATGTTTGTGTGGACAATAATATGCATAATTGGAATGTTAAACAAATTTAGGAAATAACAGAGCACCGTTTAATAATCTATGCTAGACTCGACATTCCCAAACCTTTGAAACATTAAGGTGCTTTCGTGATTCCAGCACCTTCTCTTGTATTCATTGTACAATAGATATCTTGAGAAAGCTTATATTCACAACTTTTTGAGTTTGATCCCGACCTTGCGGTTTTGGGTTATGAGCAAATGCTTTCCCACAGTCCCGTAGCACTATGCTATAATTCTGTCCTGTTTACGACATAAATGCAAATTGCAATTTCTTACCTATACGACCGAAAAAAAAATTTTTCACGTAAGATTAGGTACACATAACGGTTTCAGATGATAAAAATCTCAATCTTTTTTGAGGTCAGTGGGGGGACGAGCTGTGGATCACGAAATGCCGCTTTACTGCACAATCTTCAGTTATTCCTCAATGGTTTCCTTTAAAACGGACAGGAGGAGAGTTTTTTAGGATACAAATTTCTCTAAAATTTCACTGGATCGTTGTTGGATCACTCCCGAGATTTTGAATGGTTTATTGGACAAACAGGTGCAAAAGAAACCGCAAACCTTATTTTGAACTTGCCTGCTATCGTATCGTTCCCCATAGAAAAACGTGCTTTGACTTTTTCCTGTCGTGCACGCAGAAATTACCAATCATCATCTTATTACATAAATAAGACTTCGGCTATTCACGTTCAGGTGTTATCTAAAAAATTGTTAAGCATTCCAATATGTAAAAAACCGGGGTTCGCTTAAAAATTGGGGGCCTTCTTTCTGGAAAGCTCCTCATGTCTCTTGTAAGGTGTGCATCAATTTCAAACTTTGACCTGACTGTAAGGTGAATAATTGGAAGGTTCATGCATATATCTCACTCAATAACCTTCAACCAGAATCCCAATCTTGCCTGCCGAAACACACACATTCTTGCCAGCTTTCTGCAAATCCTCCAATATGCAATCACACAATTTTTTTAATTACCCCTGGAGACCTAGTGTGCCGAGAAGGCCGCTGGGCCAGGACCTTTAACCCTCAGGATGCAAAAATAAAAATGCGCTCTAACCCCTAGTAACCCCTTAAACTATACAAATTGCCTATGAGTAAGTCCCTGCTTGGCAAAACGCTCTCATAAACTCTCTCATAAACTCTCTGTATTGCACACATCCATAACTGGTGTCACTCTAGCCTTTTATCAACGGGGGGCCTTTTTTGATTATTTATTCAATTTGTGTGAGCCGCCCCTTCTCTGGACCGCTCAAAGTTCAGTTGTAATCAAAGCCTTTTCGCAAATATTTCCTTTTCTTTGTTACTCATCGTTTTTCGGGATATTTCTTCCTGAAACTATGCGATCGTTTGATTTGTCAATGAATGATGTCATCGATCGCTTAAAATAGTTTTCCTAGGAATACGAGTTTTCATATTGGAATGATCATAACCATTCAATATTGGGTTTTTTGATAACCGATTCAAACAAAGCGAATACCGTGGCGAATACAGCCAGGATCCTGATGCAGGCGTAACATCTAGCTGGGAATGTAAAATGGCGAACACTTTTGCTGCTGTGAATACGGCACGGTGAAAATCAAGGGGTGGTGGAATTTTAACATGCATCATTTTGTCAGTGCCACTGTGTAGACTGTAGGATCCGGTGTACATGGTGTAGGATTATTCGAGTCGCTACACGTACGGTACTTTGGCGAATATGACTATCATTAGGTAGTTGAAAGCTACGGCTACGTGTTCTGATGTGATTCGCTTACTATGATGTGAATTTTACAGTCATTGTAGTGAACGGATTTGTAATTTTCCACGTAGTTTCATTGCCTCGTTCCCCATGGTTCGGCCGAAAGTGTAATAATATGTGCCTGTTCAAGACCATGGTAAGTTCCCTGGTAAGACTCGGATTGTGCATTTCCCTAAATTCTCGGCGTGTACTTGTGACTGGACTTCATTTCTGGCTTGAATTTGGGATGTTCGCCAAACGTCACATTTGCGTGGCATGGTGATACGCGGGTCAGGATTCATCATTTCAATTTAATGTTCAAAATCACTTGTCATGTCTTTGAGTGCATTTTGACTGGTCTGCGTACAAATATTTGATAAAAAAATGACGGAAATTGCCTTAGTCTAGTCTCATATTCATCTGTATTTGTGCAGGGGGGTGGAATCACTTTTACTAGCCTTTACTGGGGACTTTATTTCGCAGAGCTGGGCTACAACTAGCCCATCTGCCACGCATCTCACATACCGTACGAACTCACTCGCACTCCAGCTCAAGAACTTCTTCGATTTTTTTCTTTGAATCGTATGCTAATTAGACAGTGCAAAAATCGATATGGAAATTTTGACGGCGGCGTCATCGATATTGGCAAGTATCTGAAAATCTGAAATTGGGCGGTGCTTACGATGACGACCTACTTTGATTGACACATTAATGCTTGCACTGTAAATACCAATTTGCTCAAAGACTCCTGCTCTCACTCTCGGCTAACGCCTTCCGCGTTTGGCGACCCGCCTTTGGCGCGCCAGCCAAGTTTGGTGGATAAAATGCGAGGCGTCATTGACAAAGACTAGTGGTTCACTCAAAAAAGGAACAACGAAATAACGGGCCGTGGGGGTGGGGGGACCTGAATGCAAATGAGTGCCAGCTGGATATTTATTCCATGCAATATACCCCTTGGAATAATTCACTGTCCATATTTATGCAAATGCTAACAGAAAGAAATTCTTTGTTATGCTATTGATTTGATTTTGATTGTGCCCCCATTTTTTTTGTGGAAGTAAAACAGAGCATAAACATAGCTAAATGACTCCTTTCTTTGACTTCCATTGCGTTTCAACCTCAAATTAGCAACTCACCACCCTCCACCAAATGGCCAATCGCAACAAATTTCATGAATATCAGAGATTGTACAAAAAGCATGACCCAACCCGTCAAGGGTTCCGCTCCCGACAACCAGGTCAGCATACCGGAAAAGTGGCATGCTGTGACTGGCAATCGTGGTGCCCTAATAGGGTTTGGTGCAATGATATTGCTCATTTGGCGGCGTGGTCGTAGCAGGCAATATGTTTTGCCGATGTTAAGGAACCAAAATGCCAGTCATACGTGCCAGATGTTTGTAATCCTGGGCAGTAAGTGTATAGGGCACAGCATCCACAAAAGTCAATGATTCACAGCATGCCCTAAAATTGTAATGATCCAGCAGCCACTAAAATGGTATTGGACACGTGCCACTAAAATGGTATTGGACACAGCATGCCAGTAATTAAATGGTATTGGCACAGCGGCCAGTAAAGTTTAATGGTCAAGCATGCCACTAAAATGGTATTGGGCACAGTGTGACCCTAACCCTCACCCTAAAACCTAAACCCTAACCAAACAGTACATAAGCAACCTAATAAGTACTAAATATCTTTGACAGAAACACTATCTGCCCACGCTCACGAGATCTAGACTGTTTTATTGAATCGCGACGCCTATCATCTGGTGTTAACGCATCAGACGCCCTCGTGTTGGCAGTCACGGCATGCCAAATAAATTGACCACAAGGGTCTCCTGAGGGAAAACTCCCA
>JAMKCH010066034.1:0-14511 GCA_023653785.1 Ophioderma brevispina
AGTGTCAAAGACGTATCTAAAATCGTTAAGAAATAAACGATTTCGGAGTGTATATCAGAACAATTTGAAATGAATGTATTCCCATGGATTATATTTAATTTTTGTCATCAGACAGCTCATTGCGTTATAGTTTCACCTTGGAGTCATAGCACTTTTAGAGTAATAACTCCATGCTGAAGAGTAGTTGTTTATACTTGTTGTTGAAAACTTATTGAGTAAAAAAAAACTAACCATTTTGAGGTTAAGATGGCTGTTTGCCGACAGGACATCTGACGTTTGATTTCAATTCAACGTGGCCATATTTGATTATCAAAGCGAGTATTTATTGAAAATGCTGAATGAAAATTTTTCATGTGAAACATCTTTCGTTATTGGAAGAAAGGAAAAGAATTTCCGTATCTAATCAATAAGAGTAATGTGTGGTTGCATTCAATTTTATTGATATTTTCAGTGAGTAATCTTTTAATTTACCATGAATAATGTATTTTAATTGAAAATGGCTGAACAATGGGAATGAGAATTAAAGTTTGTCTACATGTATCGAACACATTTACTTTATGCGTCTTATTTAGTAAACACAGATAAAATTATCAAGGTTAGTGAAATTATTAATCAACTAGTTGCTGGAACTCAACATAATATAGTAGGTATGTGGGAAAAATATAGGAAAGAAAAGAAGAAAGAAAACAACAAAAGATTTTGTGTTCTTTGTTTTACATTGCATTATGATCTTAACCCTAGTTACCTAGGGGGGGGGGGGTAGCACCCCGTTCAGGTTTCCCCGAGCTAGCTGAAGCCCGGTTTGGTGCCAGATTAGTTAATGTAATTGTCAATGACAGATCGCTCCTTTTGATCCAAACAAACATCACCGGGGTATGGGTGGTAGGGTATAGGAAAGATATAAAGGTGATCCAAAGAAAAGGGTAGGGAATATCACCATTTTCAGTTTGGAAATGACTAGTTTTAATATAATGAGAGCATTTTAGTGCTATAATAATGTGTTTGGGGTCTCTAAAATTGCGAAATATCAATTTGGCACCCTAGAATCAGTAATTTTCGCATTTCCTCAACAATATACTTCATAGCGACGTCAGACTGTGGAAATGTTGGTACTTATTTTTGGTACAATGAAATAAGAAACGCTAATTTATCCTTGGGGTACCACATTTCCGGAATCGGGTGTTCAGTAAGGAAATCACAGGGGTGGTACCCACCCCCACCCCTTTGGAGTTTTGTTTTCAAAAATGGTCGGTAGACGAGGGTTAATTGGCTGTAATAATCATGTAAGTAACTTTAAACAGGTAAGCCTATCTACTATGAACTAGGAATCAACCCTGGGACCATCTAATGAACACAAATACCTAATAACCACGATACTATGCTCCCATAAAAGGGGAATAATAAGAAACGATTGAATTTTAATGTATATACATTATTTTTCGTTTCAATAATATATTGTAAATTAAAAATAGACACATATCATACCAAAAGGGAAAGGGTTTCAACAAGAATGTTTTGACCTATCTATAAAAAAAATTGAAGTGAAAATAGGCTACTACATTACTGATTGTTAGGTCCTTTCTGGGGTTACAAATTATCTTGTTGTTATAACTTTGAATTTAACAACTTAAGCTTGATTTGAATCTTTTAAACTTTATTACAACTTCAACATCAATTAATTTGCATTTTTTTTTTTTTTTTTTTAAATGTTACTATTTTTGCACAATTTAACGTAACTTAATACATGTGGGTTTGTGTTAATCACTTCTCAAAAGAAATAAGGGTATGTGGAAATTCTCCTGAAACGTATAGTTGCATCATTACAAATAAAAAGATCTTAAACATTATGTCTAAAAAAATAAAAAATATAATAAAATAAAACTCCAACTGGCGCGGTCAAAACTTATAAACGTAGGCTCCTTTTTGCCGTGCTCATCGCCCAGATCGTCGCTTAGACTTCAGGACATCTGTACAACTACGGTCTGTAAAAAACACAGGCGACTAAAATTGCATATTTTTTGTTTTTATACCACTACTAACATGCATCTTGTATTTACGAAATAACGTGCGCTTCACAGTAAAAAAAAAAAAGAACAGAAAAAGACAATCCTGACCGTAATTAAAAATTATAGTAAATACTTTTTTGTCCAATTTTTCGAGGAATATTACGAACTAAATTTATCCAGAAGAGGCTCGTAATTTGAACTTTGGGAAGTTATACAACATTGGTATACACTATTATGAATCTCATTACAAGTTATTTACAGAAAATACTGGGAGGAATTCTGCCAACAAATCCCATAAACCACAGCCTTTATAGTTTCCATTCAAATTAACTTTATAAGTTTAACAGTTTAATGCATATGTTTTAACCAAAATTTAACTGAATTTTTTTTTTAATTAGGTTGTTTTTTTGTTTTGAATATGTAGGCCTACTGATTTGGGGTGTTCGTCAGTGCTTATTTTTTCTCTACTACATTCACAACCTCTGAAATAACTCGCCAAATATATATTTTTCAGTTTCACAGTGTTTTTGATTGAATCAGTTTTTTTGCAAGTTTTTGAGTGTGGCAAAATCGTGTCAAATACAGCTACACACATTGTAGCTAATATAACTCGACCAGACTTCTATAGCGCCCCCCCCCCCCCCGTGTTGATCAGCGAGGAGATGAAACATCGCAGTATCCATTGAATCGATACGCTCACTTCATACGCAGCCGTGCGGTGGTTTTCAGGTACAAAAGCAAACAGATACGAATGCAGATGGTCTGTTTGGAAGACTTTAATTTGGCATTTGGTATGATTCCCCGAAGTGAAAATCTATTATATCTTAAAAATTGAAATGTTTTTTTGCTCATATTTGGTATAGAAAAGAGCTTGTTATTAGTAATCATAATATGCAAAAACTCAATTTCGCCAAAATGGTCGAATTGTGGCCTTTTGGAAGACTCATGACGATACTAGATTGAGCCAACACACACTCGTTGCCAATTTTTTTTTTTTTTTTTTTTTTTTTTTTTTTTTAACAGGTAAAAAAAAGTTTGTGAATAATTCGCAGTTTTGACTACGATATGAAAATTCCATGTGTGGAAGAACGCCACCAATCCTGTTCATGGCATCGTGAACTCTGAAACACTGTCAAGCATAATATATTTAATATATATTATACTATTTTTTTGCTTTATTAGGTCAAGATGTCAGGCCAATATGCAGTCTTCAAGTTATGGTCATTTTAACACATTACCATCTGCATATCTTTACTTATAGTTCCGGAAATTAAATAAAAGTACAAATTAAAGTATGCATTAATATGCCTTGACATTTAAACTCATATCCGGTATTATTTTTTAGCTTTGCTCAGGTAAAGCAGCCCTCAAAATTCACTTTACTTTTTTTCTAATTTTGAGAACCAAATGAAGAACGTCACAAATTTGTGTTTTTGATTTTTTTTTCTTGTTATGAATGTACTGTAACTGTTCAGAGTGGTTAGATAGGATTGTTTAATATTTTATTATATTTCAAGGATGGAAGCCCTTACCCTAGGAGATAACTTTGGTTCATCAAATTTTTGGTGCCGAAAGGTTTGAGGGGGCTTAGTTTATGTAAAATGGCGTAGATTCCCAAAAAAGCAGTCTATTGACCTTACTCAAGACATTTTTGTGATATTGGCCGACGTTTACTAAAATCATATAAAATTCATATTTTGACTTTTGGGGTTTTTTGACTAGCGTAATTATGTAAAAATGGTCACTGATCATAATAAATGCAGTCTTTTTGGCTGTTTGTGAGATTTTTAGTGTGTTTTCATCCTTTTTTTGGCCAAAAAATAGCTTATTTGTTAAAAATCATATTTTACTTTGGGTGCTCTGACAAACGAATCTAATGTAAAAATTGGTACTGATTTTAAAAAATAATCTTATTGACTGTACTGAACACAATTTGGACATGTTGGTCATTTGTGTTACCATTGGAAAAATTGTGTAAAATTGCCTTGTTATTTGACCAAAAATATTTTTTGTGTGAAAATTATGACTATGACAATCTCATGTTTCAGTTGTTCATCACCAGATTCTCCTTCTTTCTTGCTTATGGTGTCCAAACACAGTGGTTCTCAAATACCTGTAGATCCACCGGAGATGGGTATAACGTCCTGGCTGGCTTCAGCTAATTCCACAAGGTCCTTGTCCTGTGCATTGTTGCTCCATCCAAAATGGGCAGACCAAGAGATTTTTCATTGTCCTGTGGTGCTGTCCCACAGACACAGGTAGTGTTCTGATCTTCTTCCAGATAGCCCCACTTCTTCGCAAGGAACCTTATATTGGCCGATTTCTGGTTCTTCAATCTTGTTGAGAGATCGCAGTTCAAGCCCCTTAGGAGTCAGATTCAGGTGGGAAATGCTTACCATGTTTCATACCATCGACGCTCACTTGGTTGGGTACAAGTCTACTTTCCCACAAGGCGGACTTCTTAACTCCTTAAGCTGTTTGAAAGTTGGGCTTTCTAAGACCCCTCCTCCTCTCTTTGGATTAAGGCGGTTGGCAGCAGGTCTCTGTCCGGACATTGTTGCTTTCCCATTAGATACTTGGCAGCTACCGCTCTTGCAAGCTCGCTAACACTGCGACGGAATGTCTGGTGGAGCACTTCCTGCTAGGATGTATAAGTTTCTCCTTGGTGTTGAACGAAGACATCCTGTAATTAACCGGCAGGAGGCATTTAACATCGAATCTAGCCTTTTGACAATGGTTTGATCTTCCCATACAGGGGCAAGCATACTCTGCACTTGATAGCACAGGGATATTGCCTTCGATCTTATTTATTTCCAAGTCCTTCAAGAAAAAAATAAAGAGTGCCTTTAAAAGCAATCGCTTTGAACTATAAGACGAGCAGACTGGCTAGAATTCACTGATTACCTGGATCTGAAACGTGAAGAGGATTGCTCCCAAAAAAACCCCTATTTATGGTCAATTATTGCCCAAATAGTGGAACAAGACTGCCCGGAGATTTATACCAAGAGGTTGTAGGACGGACTATATACCATGAATGTGATAAAGAATATCAGAGTATACCGTACACTGTTTGAAGCCGATCCTATTCTCAGTTAAACCCAACTGCCAACGGTGAGGAAGTTTTACTCCCATGAATCCACAAACCTCCACAGCAGGCAAATGTTTTACACCCACCAGTTGTCAACCAACTCCTTTTAATGCAGTGCAGCAAAGCCCAGGAAGATTCAAACAAAGTGTACGAGTTTTAGTGGCGACCCTGGTTTCACTTGCCCCTTTAACATGGGACGATTGGAAACCGTTGATTACTAAATTCAACCAGGAAAACATTTGACTTTAAGACTTGTTTCAACCCTGTTTTCATATTTTTACACAAATGTTTTCATGGTAACTACAAGAATGACCAACCATGTCAAATTGTATCAGTACAGTCAATTCAGCTTTTTTTTAAATCAGTACCCATTTTTACATTAGATGTTGTTTGTTCATGAGCCCCCAAAAGTAAAAAATATGATTTGTTTGACCAAATAACTATTTTGGGGCAAAAAATATGAAAATCACATAAAAATCTCAAACAAACAGCCAACTAAGACTGCTTTTCATTATGAGCAGTGACCCTTTTATTTACTAAATGACTGGCTAGTCCAAAACACCCAAAAGTAAAATATGAAAAAAATTTTTAATGATTTTTAGTCAAAAAGGGTCAATATCACAAAATGTCTTGAGTACGGTCAATAAAACTGCCTTTTTTGGAATCTACGGAAACCGGCCCATTTACATAAAACTAAGCCACTCAAACCTTCTGCAACCAAAATTTGATTAAACCCACTTTCTCCCTAGGGTAACTCCTCTTTGTTTTTGAGCTTAGTGAATCAATAAAAAAAATAAAAAAAATAAAAAGTTTGTGTTTTTGTTTGTTTGTTTTTGCTTTTTTCCCGTATAATTGTTACTGGATTATTCACATGTGATAGACTTTGTTGATATTCTATCGATTTCAGTATGGGAGGACTTCCCTTTGGGAAGCTTCATCAAAAGGTCATACCGATGTGTGTACAGTAAGTGCTTGATTATTGATGGTAAACAGATGTCACCAAAGCAGGACAGTGTACACAAACTCCATCTTCTACTTATTTCTTTTAAAGCTTTTGCTAAGGTGAAAACACGTCCAACGATATTATTGTTTTCAGATTTCAGTGAACCAAATAAAAAGGAAAACGTTCTACTTTTGTCTTGCCTTTTTGTTTTCGCTATAATTTTTCTGAATTATTCACACAAGTGATAGACGTTTGTTTGATATGATATTATATTTCAATTATGGAGGACTCCCCTTTGGGAAGCTTTTATCGAAAGCACATACCGATGTGTGTAAAGTGCTGATTATTGACGGTAAAGCAGATGTCAACAAAGCAGACTGGGTAACACAACCTTTCATTCATCTTATATTATTTAATTTTAGCTTTTGCTAGCTTAAAACACGTCCCACGAAATTACTTGTTTTACAATTTAGTGAACCAAATGAAAAGAACGTAGGCAAATTTGTATAATATTTTTATTTTTATTTTTGTTTTTGTGCCTTTTCTTTCCTGATGATTGTTACTGTATTGTTCACATGTTTTAGAGGTTTGTTTGCTATTCTATTACATTTCAGGATGGGAGCACTCCTCTTTGTTTTTTAGCTTAGGAAAACCAATAAAAGCAAAAAAGGAGACTTTTTATTTTTCTCTTTTTTTTTTCTTATAAATTGTTACTGGATTGTTTGATATTTTATTATATTTCAGGAGTGAGACTTCTCTTGTTTTTGAGCTTAGTCAACAAATAAAAAGAAAAAATAGACTTTTTTCCCCTTTACTTTGTTTTAGTTTTCCTTAAATAATTTGTTACTGATTATTCACATGTGAGTGACTTTCTGTTTGATATTCTATTATATTTCAGGATTTGAGACTCCCCTTTGGAAAGCTTCATCCAATCGCCATGCCGATGTGTGTAAAGTGCTGATTATTTACGGTAAGCCGGATGTCAACAAATCAGACGAGGTAACACAACTTTCATCTTATAATTATTTTCTTTTTATGCTTTGCTAGGTAAATCGTCGCCCTACCAAATGAAAACTTGTTTTTTTCAAATTTGTGAATATTTGTACTTTTACTTTGTGTTGTTTGTGCCTTCTATTTTAATAATCATTGGGTTACTATATTTTTTCAGACGCAGGCCCGTACGCGGGGGGGGTGGGGGGTGGTGCGGTTGCACCCCCCGAAATTCCAAAGGACAACAGGTCCACTCTTTGCTAATTTTTGATACAAAGGTTCAAAATTTCGAGACTTTTGAAAAGAAAGTCCCTTTTTTGGTGATGAAATGTTCAAAAGGTCCAAAAAGAACCATTTATGGGGGTTGGTCCCTTTTAAAGCAAAAAAATTCAATTTTTTCGATGTTTCGCACCTCCCAACTAATCCTGCGTTACGCCTGTTCACATTTGCTGGAATTTTTTGTTTGAATTCTATTATTAGTCGGGCCATATGTTTCCTGTTGGATTTGCAATGATTATATCCAATTCTCTACGGGAACTTCTAAGTTATGATATCGTCGTGGGCACGACATGCTCATATCGAATCTGAATTTTTTTGGTCAAATGAGTTTCAAATAGGTTGATTCCTTGGTTGCATTTATTACTCTTTATGTAACCCAAAATAAAAGTCAAATACATCTCCTAATAGCCGCAGTCGAATTAACACCACGGGGGTGAAAGCCCATTTCAAACCAGTCTGTTCGTGCTGGGCAGCTGACATTTTGAATATTGCACGGAATAATTATTAGTTGGGTGCTTGTATACACACTATGTCCATCCGATACAAACAATCCGGCCGGCAAAATCTCAGTTGTTGGATTGTTGGGTGCTATTGGTTGGTTAAATTTTTTGTCCTACCCTGTCCACACAACGAATGAAATGACACGGATCAGTCGTCTGATTTAAATAAACCCGCCTCAATGAATACATCTTTTCACCTAGCGCGCCTGTGCCTTATGGGAAAAAAGAGTATCTGAGCACAATGATCCAGGTGCACTATTTATTACAATTACACCTGGCCACCACCTCTACACATCACAATCATTTGTATCACTACCGATTAGTGTATAGCAAAGGGCACCCACAGTATGTGGCAGAATCGGAGGCATCCATTGCTTCTATTGTGGTACTCTAAGTTTTCTGTGTGGTTCGGCAAACATGCCGACCGATGAATTTCTAATTCTAAATATGGGACGAACGCTTTACCCTCTCTATCTATATAGAACCTCTTTGTATAGAACCCTCTTTGAATAACACCATTTTATAAAACGGGTTCACAAACATCGAATACGTATTCGATCAGGGGGTGAAACCATTCAAACCAGTCGTCCGTGCTGTGCGTTGACATTTTGATATTGTCTGCACGGATAATTATTAGTTGGGTGCTTAATACACACATAATGTTCAATTCGATACAAACAAAATCCAGCCAAAATATCAGTTTGTTGGATGTTGGGTGCTAGTTGGGTGGTTAAATTTGTCCTACCCATGGACACACACCGAATGAAATGTCACACGGTCAGTCGTCTTGATTAAATAAAGGCGCCTCAATGAAACATCTTTTCACCTAAGCGCCGCATTGCATTATGAGAAAAAAGAGATCTGAGCACAATGATCCAGGTACACTATTATGCACCTACACCTGGCCACCTTCTAAACATACATTGACTAATTTGTTATCACTACCGATTAGTGGATAATGCAAAGCCGGCAAACCACAGTATGTGGAAGATGCGGAGGCAGCCATTGCTTTCTATTGTTGTACTCTATGTTTTTCTTTTGTGGTCGGCCAACATGCGAGACGGTGATTGTTTATAAAGATTACGTAACGTTTTGCCTCTCTATCTATATAGAACCGCTTGTAATTCGATGGCTTGTGTTTCAAATATCTCAAGCCACAGAATAAATTGCGAACGAATACGTATTCGCTGGGACAAAGATTTGCACTTCAGTGATCAAAATCGATAATAGGTCTGTCATGATTAAGGCAATCGTGAAATTTACCTTTCTATACCTTCATTGAGGGATTGGTCATGTTATATCACATTTAAATTTTTGTGTTAATTTTTACTTGTAACTTTTCATGTTTACTTTTGTTTTAAAGTTTTCCTATAATTGTGATTAATATTTTTTTATGAGATTTCGGTTAGAGTTTGTCGAGTTCGAGTTCGATTAAGTTGCTTAGAGTTCGAGTGCTTTAGAGTTCGAGTTCGAGTTTGCTTTTAGAGTTCGAGTTGCTTTTATAATTCCGAATTGCTTTTAGAGTTCGAGTTCGAGTTGCCTTTAGAGTCGAGTTGCTTTTGAGTTCGATTTGCTTTTAGAGTCGAGTTCGAAGTTGCGTTTAGAGGTTCGAAGTTCGAGTTGCTTTTGAGAGTTCATTGCTTTTTAGGTTCGAGTACGAATTCCTTTAAGTTCGAATAGAGTTAGAGATGGCAATTTTCCCGATCCTAGATATACAGTTAGAGTGGCTTTTAGAGTTCGATTTACGTTTATTATGTTGCGTCCTGCATACGGTTCCATAGCCATTTTTGAATCCTAATTTTTTTGACCTTTTACGAATATCACCAACAAAACAAAGGTCAAAACGAAAAGTCATGAGTGTTAACGCCTCGGCCACCATGAGGGGGGCAGTGACCACCCCTAAAGGATGATTTCCCTGTACGCACAAAACGCAAACGAATGATTCCCTGTCGCACAAAAACGCAACTGAATATGTCCCTGAGGCTTTTATGTAATAGTTTATCCTTTTTATGTAAGTAGTTCGATTGGAGGTCCTACCTTCAGGGGCGTCAGGTAGTGCCCCGTCAAAGTCGAATGTATGGTGGTGGGGGGGGGGGGGGTTGCCACCTGCCTATACTTTACTTGCGTACACTGTAAAAATGGTTGTTTGCTTGGCGTCATTGTAAAGAATGTCTTGCAATAGAAGTGTCTTCAACAATAGAAATAAACAGAAAATAGAACACAATAAAATCATAATTAAGACACGAGACAAGTCTTCCAGGCAAGACATGTCTCCAATGATGACAAAAAGACACGTCGTACAAAACCCAAGTGTGTCTGCATAAAAAAATGACTGTAAATTAGTGTCTTGCAAAAGAGACGTGACATGTGACAGTCTTGTTATTCAGAATGACTTTGTGTTCTAAATAGATACATGTCTCAAAATTGATTGACAATAACGGTCTGTTTTGCCAAGACACCATTTTTACAGTGTAAAATGCCAAAAAAATGGTACTATGTTATATGATGTCCTGTATAAGCAAATATGACAATATATTCGTTTCTAATTTTTTTTAGGGTAATACATGTGTTGCTTACTTTGGCACCCAACATTGCCAAATAGGCCTAAATACAACATTGGGCTTGCATGAATGGAGTCATATGGTTTAAAACTGATATGTTTTAGTCATTTGAAGAAAGGCCCATATGTAGATACACACTGTTTACCAAACAAGACGATGGTTTGTCCATTTAATTAGCGGAAAAAATGGGGGGTGGTGAATGTCTAGTGGAAAAAAACCTTGATTGTACGGGGGTTACAGCTTACTTGATAGCAGAATCAACATGGGCCTACACTTTAATACGAAAAGATTACGGAATAAATTTAAGGCGATTTTATTTCTTTGCACATCACATTTACAGATATCGCTGCGTTGTCGTTTATTGCGTTTTCTTGACTATTTAAAGACGACCCTGTAGGATCGGCCGCCCGCACGTATATACATCAACGCACACCTTTAAAATCACTGATTTTCTGAGCTCTTAAAAGTCTACAGCACCGATGTAAGGTCCGTTCCTTTCTATTGAAAGGTAGGTCAACAAGTTAGGAAAATTCGGCGTCACTTAAATAACGACCCCTACGATAATAAATTTAGACTCCAACGATTACACCTTACTACCATAACACAGACAAGATTGTATTGAAATCAGCCTTTTTAACAAAATACATTTTTTGTCATCACAAAATGTTATAGCCGCCCCCCCTCTCAGTATGTCATACATTCAAAGATCTGCGACCCTCCCCTCCATCTAAAGAAAATGATGGCAACTATAAGTATGAATTATTCGTCAAATTCTTCGTCTATTATAAACGATATTATAAGGCAAATAGAAGGCAGGTATTCTATTTGCCCAATAGTCTTTATAGGCGACTAAAATGTCGGTTTTGACTAGTTTATAAAAACACTTGAAAAGATTTTAAAAGATGAGTGACACAGGGCGTAACAGGTTTTTTCCAGGCGGCAAGAGAACGGCGGGGGGGGGGGGGGGCACCTGTACGCGGGGGAAATCATATATAAATTTGTTAGTATAGTGTAGGCCTATGTTGTTTTCACACTAAATTGGCGGCGGTGTGCAGAAATGTCACGATTTTTTTTCAGGGGGACAAATGGGGGGCGGGGGGGGCAAGGATTCACACCACAAGGGGAGAAGCTTCCCCCGCCCCTCACCTGTCGGCAACAAAATTGGATAACAAAACTGGTTGTACCGTCAAAAAATGTTTCCAGGTATAGTTCTAGAAATTTATTATTTATGTTATGAGCTTTGAAATCAAAAAATTAAATTTTATTGCATGTTACAACAGTTTGCCACTCACCAAACGATGCATCCATGCATATACAAAGACAAATCAAAAACAAATTCCTAAAAAATCAAGATACCGGCCTCCGGACCCTGGACATCGGTCCTTTATACTGCGATGACACCTTTTGACTCCATGGCCACCCATACCCTTCGTATGCGAACCAACTTGTCCCGAATATGACAAAACGGCAAAATACACTCGCGCCCGCGGAAATCTGTTAGGAACGTGTTTGCAATCAAATCGGTGACTTCCCTGTCAATCTGTTGCATTAAAAACCCTACTGGATGTCCATCACATTCGTCGGATTCCGGGATTGTTTTGCGGTTTTGAAGTGTCAACAGGGCGAGGCATTCATGACGTGCATCATCTGTACCCGCTGATATATGGTTACTGGTTTTTATAGTGAATAACTAGATTAATATTATAGATCTTTTTATATTGCAAAATGGGAAAATGCGCAAATCCCCATCTGTTATTTGAAATACTAATGAAAGCAAAAGCAGATATTTTTGTGTGACAGTTTTATCTTTTTTGAGAGGGGGAATAAATTTTGGGACGATTGCTGTCCCCACAGTAGGGACTAGTTATGGTGTGTGTGTGGGGGGGGGGGGGTCTTTCGGAGGATTTTTCTGATCGGGGAGGAGGGGGAGGGGGAATATTTGCAAATGATTCCAACAAAAGAACACAAAATAACATTTCAGTATAATAGGATGTAAGCCTTCAACGAGAGCTTTCAACGCAGATTTCAAGTCTCCAGATTTTCTGGATATGTAGTGATTAAATAGATTAGATGTCAATAGATTCCCTACCTTTCATTTTGTTACAGAAAGTAACTTGCACATGACAAATAAAGGTGCTTTTCTACATGCTAACATTTCAATAAAAACAAGGTGTAATTTGTCATTTGTCGCCTATACCGAAAATAGAGTTTCACAAAATTTTTTGTACCAAGAAACAGTTCTAAGCTTACTCCTACAGATGGTGATATTTTGATATAAAGCGTTATCACCAGTTCCAAAATCAGACTTTCACTGTTATTCCGGACACCCGGTATTTGAACTTTTTTTCTCTCGTTGCAACCTTTAAAACGAAAATCCACTGGCCCCCCTTGCTGAAAGGGAAAGAATAATTTCAATCAAACCAGCAAAGGAGCAAAAGAAGAAACAAACAAACAAAAACACAAAAAAGGAGACCTGGGCGGAAAGCAAAGCTTTTTACCTTCGCAAGTTGTGAATTTAGCATGCATTCTAGAAATCCGGCCAAAACCACAAACAATGGGACTAAAATATTTCTAATTAAGAAGCAAGAAAATTATTTACAATTTTTTTAAAAGTTTGATTAGTATTCGGTAACCTGCATTTATTTTGCTACCGAAAATAAAACAGGACTTGATTAAAAAAAGATCAAAAAAAGAGAAGAAATCACTATGGTTTTCCCTGCATGAATATTTTTCATGAAAACAAGAATTCTGATAAGGCTTGAAGCATGTAATTTTCTCGGGTCGGTTAGGGCGAGGGGAGGGGAGGGCAGAAGGAAGGGAGGGGAGGGAGGGAGAGAGAAGAGAGGTGTGATGAGGAGGGACCGCGAGGAGAGGGGAGGAGCAGGAGAGGGA
Source organism: Ophioderma brevispina (assembly GCA_023653785.1). Lineage (NCBI taxonomy): Eukaryota > Metazoa > Echinodermata > Ophiuroidea > Amphilepidida > Ophiodermatidae > Ophioderma > Ophioderma brevispina. The sequence continues at coordinate 13,260 of JAMKCH010066034.1, forward strand.
GGAGAAAGGGAGAGAGGGAGGAGATAGGATCGAGAGGGAGAGAGGGAAGAGGAGAGAGGAGAGGAGAGAAGGGAAAGGAGGAATACAGAGAGAGAAGAGAGGAGAAGAAGAAGGAGAGACAGGAGAGGAGAGGAGCAGAAGAGAGAGGAAGATGGAGAGGGCGAGGAGGGGGAGGGAAGAAGGGGGAGGAGAGAGGAGGCGAGAGGGAGAATAGAGGAACAGAGAAAGTGAGGGAGAGGGGAGGGAGATCGAGAGAGGAGGGGAGAGGGGAAGTGAGGAGAGAGGGAGAGGAGCCTGATAGAGGGGAGAGAGGAGAGAGAGGGGAGAACGGCGGAGCGGAAGAGGAGATGAGAGCTGGGAAGGAGAGGAGAGCGGGGGAGAGAGAGGAGGGGACGCGATGGAGAGATGGAGAGGAGAGGTGGAGGTAGAGGAAAGGAGAGGCAAGAGGGGAGGAGTGAGATTAGAGAAGAGAGGGAGAGGGGGAGGGTAGATGAGAGCTGTCTTTCTGGCATTGGGGCACTGGCTCCCCGTCGGTCGGGGCCGGGGGTCGGGGGAAGGTTAATTATTGTCCGTCTGGCGACAATAAGAAGGTGGTGACATATAAACAAGGAAGGGCTTGTAATCAGTCCCAGCCTGTTGGGTGGTCTCGAGACTTGGAATTTAACATTTCGAGGTGACGATCCTTAGTTTAGAGCTATTTTGAATTTGATACTTAAATAATAGATTTTCAAATTCTCTGAATCAGCCTTTAAATGTTGATTGATCATCAAAACCGCTTGATGAATTCATTCATTTTTTACCGTACGGCAAGAAGACATCACTTAAAGCAGCAATTGTTCTGCGGAGTTAGTATTAAGTTCGTAGAAGGAAATTGGAGGAAGAAAAATGAATTTTGAAAATTCAATTTCGCGCCATTCCAAAAATCTCTAGACGTAGTCTACATTCTCAAGTATATAAGGGGTCCTACCAACGCCTATTGACTCCACGAGGCCCGAGCACGAACGTATACAAAACGCACACTGAGGACTACGGCGCTCAGCAACACAAACGCTAGGGGGGGTCGACACGGGGGATCTGAATCGTTTTGGGCATTGAGGGATTCCAACGGTTCATTTAGGAATTCCTACGTGTATTCTCTAGGCAGCCTCGGTCAGTGACAATTAAAAATCATCTTTTAACCTTTTGTTCAAAAGATCTTAGATAATTCACGATAAATTAAGAAAACATTATCACTTCACAATCCGTTTCCCGG
>JAMKCH010066038.1:0-19044 GCA_023653785.1 Ophioderma brevispina
AGCTGGATGGGACACCCACAATTAGCACACACCGTCCCCGGACCCTCCAAATTTAGGGACACTGAGAATTGTGTAATGTAATAAAACTTCAGAGTCCTACAATTTCAAATGTCCTAGGACTCTTCCTTTTATTACCTGTAGACCATTGGACACTGCGTGTCATTACCGATAGTCCCCAGGACACTGAGAATCAAAACTTAATATCCATAGGACCCCTAATGTTAAAACACATGGTCCTAGGACTGTGAATTCAACTGCATGGGACACTCAAACTAGTATACACAGTCCCCGGATCCTCAAAATTTAGGGACCCTGAGACTTGTGTAATGTAATAAAATTTAGAGTCCTACAATTTCAAATGTCCTAGGACTCTTCCTTTTATTACATGTAGTCCATAGGACACTGTGTGTTATTACCGATAGTCCCTAGGACACTGAAAATCAAAACTTAGTGTCTATAGGACTCCTAATTTCAAAACATATGTTCCTAGGACGGTGAAACTCAAAACACTAAGTCCGACGGACTCTAAAAGGCTAGGACTGGCTCGCTCGTGACACCGGTTCCAAAAATCATACCTTATCCTCATTCTTAAACAACAATTATCATTTAAGGTCATCTTTAACCCAATTTCGCGATACTTTACGGCTTACATATAACAAGAAAGGACTGCCATCAATCGAACAACCCGCTGAACGCAACGATCATACGCAACGAGACGCAACATTGGCGGGCGCGCGCAAAAGTAGCAAAACGCTACCTACAAATAACTTCAATACGCAGTGCGTACTACGTGGGTTCAATTAATCGAATTGAACCCGGGCATCAGCCAATGAAATTGCTTACATTTTCACCGCTGTTTAAGAATTGACAACAAAACTAGCTCCAAGCTTTAAAACACTTAACAATCTGGTTATCTCTGGAAAAGTAATTTATTAATATTATGTTACTACTTCAAGTACGTTAACTTGACAACAGTAACGCGTGGAACACTGCACTCACTAAAAGTGTATGAAACTATATGAGAGCACGTGTGGTCTAGTGGAAAAGTGCAGGACCTGTGATCATTAGACCGTTAAAATCGTGAGTTCGATTTTCGAGCCCCCCCCCCCCCCGGTCAACGTATTTGTGTCCCTGGGCAAGATACAAATCTCAATTAACATCGTCGTCCCAAGCGATATCTGGGGAGTTGTTATGGGGAATATTACAATCTAACTGCTGATAGGCTTGTGCGCTTGTAAGGCATGTCTTTGAGCAGCCACCTAAATGAAGCGAAATGATTGTAACGATTTCTTGAAGGCGGCGCGGCGTAATAATAATTGTCAACCGCGCGTTGAGCCTTTTTACGGTGATTAACTTATTATTATTATTAAACTGTTGGTATAAAACACTACCACTGATTTGAAGGAGTGATTCAGGTCAAAATCATTGAGGGTATTCAGAATTGTGACTGTACTGTGCTTCTATGTTTGCATAACAATGAATTGAATAGCTCACTCACCGCAGCCACTATCCTCTGTCCCCAATTCATCAACAAATGTAAATCAAAATAGAAGTGTTAGTTTTTATTGACACCTTTTCATGCATTTAAAACAAATGTTTTCAGTAGTAATTTCCTTGTAAAAAGTTGACGTCCTGTGTTATTGTTGGTAATCGATAATTTTCATCATATGCACAAATGATGGAAGCACAGAGGACCTGGGTGCTGCAGTAGGCTTATATCATTTAGCATATTCGGGGGTTTCTTTTTTTTTTGTAGAGCCTTTTTATTGAACTCTAGAAACGTGAATTATAAAATACACACACAATGCTATTATCATTACATATCAATAGAAAGAAAATACAGTTTCGATTTTATCTGTCTGGCTTAAAAACTGCCAAGATTTTATGTATTTTCCATACGCCCAAAACCAGCCCCAAAAATTAACAAGTACCTTTTTAGAATGCATGACGTAGATGAATGGACACCGATCACGTGATCACAGTGCAAAATATAAACAAACTGTACAGCTTATTCATGTCAGTACGTGTCGATGCCGGTATTCTGTAGGTATTTACATTATTATTTACAATGTAAGAAGAGAATGAAGATGAGAAAGTTGTTGTTGTTACTTTGTGCTATGTCTATGAGGATTAATATTTTGAAAACACCTAGAGTTTCACTTATAAGCGAGGTGTGTAACCCGGTGTAGCCCAGTGACAGTGTGTAACACGGTGCCAGCAGTTCTGCAAAGTACGGATCACTCGGTAGGGTACACAGTCCGTAGTGGACGTTATTTCAACTAAGTTATATTTGTACCTTTCATGATTCTTTCATATGTGCAAATACACTTTTGATATGTATGGATATACCCTCGGTTTCTAACACGACGAACTTTGTGGTGCAGCCACGTGAGGTATATGAAAGCTTAAGAAAAATAGAAAAGCAGGGTGTCCGGAAGGCAAGATCATTAGTGAATTTGCATATGAACTCAGTTTCCATTGGCGAACATTCTTAACCAGTCGTACTACGAGGGCGTGGTCCCCCCTCAGTGGCACAAAGCCGTTGTTGTTCCACTTCCTAAGTCAAAACCAGCCACCTAGGACAAACTACGGCCTATATCACTCACGGACCACTTCGCCAAAGTCGCCGAGAGCTTCATGAACAAATGGCTTATGGAAGACGTTGAAGCCCACATAGACTCAAATCAATACGGAAATCGCAAGAAGATCTCAACCACTCATTATTTGATCAAGCTTATGGACACGTTGCATAAACAAGCGGACAAACCAGGTTGCAACAGCACGTACTCTGGTCGTGAGACTCGTGACAGACTTCAGCAAAGCCTTCGATCGAATAGATCATTCAATGTCCTGATCTGCAAGCTTATCGACATAGGTGTTAGACCTATGGTTATTGTATGGTTCTCAAGCTTTCTTACGCAAAGATCGCAGTGTGTCCGTTATACCACTGAAAGGAGGTCTTCCACAAGGGACTTTGTTTGGACCGACCGGTTTTTTAATCAACGACGCGCTTGCTAACACACCATCGGAGATTACTATTCTGAAGTACGTCGACGATATGACTATCATTGAATCCTCAACTAGAGGAAAACCAAGTGTGTTGCAAATCATTTGGATCAATTTGCTGCGTGGTCTGGTGACAATGAGATGAAACTCAACCATACATGGACATCTCTTTCTTGCAAAAATGCCAATCAGTTCTACCTAAGTTCTGCAATCAGCCACTCCAAAGGGTTCATATTACAAAGATTCTAGGGGTCTTGATATTGGATGACCTCCAATGGACTGAGCAGGCAATGTTGCGGAAGGCAAATGGACGTCTGCAGATGCTGAAACTCCTGAAAAAGTTCCATATGCCAGTGGCTGACTTAGTTACATTGTACTTTGGTTATGTTAGACCCAGTTTAGAATACGCAGCACCAGTTTGGCACTCAAGTATAACCATAAAACAACTAGACATGATTGAACGCATTCATAAACGTGCAATGAAAATTATTCTCGGACAGGACTACTCAGTTAGTCTTACCATCTGCAACCTCAAAACGCTCGCTGAAAGACGATGCCATCTTTACATAACATTTATATACAGTCTTATGAGGTCAGATAAGTTTCGCGAATGGTTACCCCCTCCCGAGGTGATACCATCCCTTACCAACTCAGATCTGGCGCTAAGCTTGGCACACGCCGCTGCAGAACAAAGCGATACCAGGATAGTGCAATACCATACTTCAGCAGACTCTACAATCAAAATGTGTAAATTATGTGCAATATCTGTTATCAGCATAAAACTTCTTAAAATCACTTTTTTTGGTGGTTCAGTTTATATTCTTGTTTAAATCTCAATGTATTTTATGTTTGTTTCACTCACTTTTTCTGTCTGTCTCTGTCTGTGTCTGTCTGTCTGTCTCTCTCTCTATCTTTCTCTCTCTCTCTTCTCTCTCTCTCTCTCTATCTTTCTCTCTCTCTCTCTATCTTTCTCTCTCTCTCTTCTCTCTCTCTCTCTCTCTAGAGAGAGAGAGAGCTGAGGGGAACCACATTCCCTTTTGGAGTTGTTTCTTCTGCCTCTTGCTATTTTTTTTGCTCCATGTTTCAGGGCCTTCTCAGTCTTTTCTCTTTTCCCCCACCTAGGATACTTCTTCTTCATGATATTTCCATATTTATTCGTTGCTGCTTTGATGTAGCTTTGTTATGTATTTTATATGTAAAAATATTGTAATTCAGATTTTTACTGCCATAGATTTTTAATAAACCATGAATGAAATGAAATGGTATAGTAATTAGACCATTCGTATTTCGCAATGTTTTTAGAAACCATCCACTCATGATTCATCAACGCTTTTATAATTAATTAATTGTACACATTTTCGACCCGGCAAATTCATAAGTTCCTTTAGAAAATACTCTTGAGCATTGTCAAGAGTCCAATAAAACTAGAAATATGAAATGTGATTCAGACCAATCCGTTGTGATTGTGTTTACTTCAAAATCGTCAATTTCAGCTTCGAAGTAACTAAGCTTTCACTCCAAACAAGCAAACAAAAAACAATGGTTTACGATGAGTCTTTTGGTACCGATGCAACAAGGCCTTTATTCAAATTATTATTTCAACAACATTTACTTAGAATTCCAAATTGGCTATATCCCTAACGCCCCTTAAACCTTAAAAACCCACCTGACAAAAAATCACGGAGCGGACCCCTGTCTTGGGTTAGTGGGAAATAGCTCCTAGATCTGACAAATTACCGCTACTCAATTTTTGCGGCGATCGTCAGATTTCCTCGAGGGACGTTAGGATGGAATCATCAGAAGGGCAGAAGGCCGGGAAAAGGAGGAAAGCAAGGCTCGTAGGAAACCGCTGCGCTGCGTTGGAGGCTTGCAGTAACAACAACACACACACATGAATGCGGTGGAAAAAAAACACTTCAGATTCATTTTTCATCTGGGTGGGCAGCCCATTGTTATGTCTTGCAGTTGAAAATATTCCAGCTGTTATCGACCTCTCCGATTAGGCACAGTATTTTTTCATGACGTAAGCACAAAAAATACTTATCCTCATTCCACAAATAAGTAAATTCTGGTTTTCATTATTCACTAGATAGCCGGCAAGAAAAGGTTATTCACACAATTAAGTTGATCCGGTTTTGCGGTTTTGATTATGAGCAAATTGTTGTTTCCCACCGGCCCATGGTCCGTGCTGCAATTTCTGTCCGTTTACGGACAGAAAAATACAAAATTCGCGAATTCTTATTGGATGGATTACTAAGGCTAACGGTTCAGATGATATGAAAATCTCAACTTTTTTAGGTAGTCGGGGGACGAGGTTGTGGATCCCGGACATTGAGGCCCCTTAACTTTGCCGTGTTCATCATTAATCGAAAAGGAAGAAAGACGAAACAAACATCATGAAAGAAAGTGATGGCAAGCTTGGACCTAACAACTGTCCAGAACTAAAATCTGTAACTTATTTACCGCGTTTTCAGGAAGAAACATGTGTTTAACTACCTATATTATAATGTAACTGGTTAGTTATTTTTGAAAAGGCGGTTATTTTGTTATCAACCGAATCGTGGAGTGATAACCCTGAGCTTTTCACCTGCGTGGCAATATAACAATGGATCCGCATACCTCGTCTTCTTCTTATCGTGTCCAACACTGGTGGTTCTCAAATATGACCGCCAGAGACGAGTACAACGGCTGGCCCTGCTTCACTAATTCCTCAAGGTCTTACTTCCAGCAGCAAGAGATGTTCCATTGTCTGTGGTAATGTTCTACAACCACGAAGTGTCCTTATCTGCTCCAGGTAGCCCCATTTCTGCAAGGAAACATTAGATCAGCCAGTTCTGGGTCTCATCTGTTGAGGCATCGCAATTCCGCCCTGAGGATTCACCCAGTGGAGATTCTCCACCAGGTTCCATACAATATATGTTTACTTGGGTTGATGGCAGTCCTTTCTTTCCGCAAGGCGACTCTCTAAGCTCCTTATAGACTGTTGCAAGAGGTTGGAACTTTGCTTAAGAAACTCTCTCTTGATTTAACGCGGTTGGCAGCAGGTATCTGTCATAGGGTGCTTCACATTGATACTTGGCAGCTACGCCTTGCATGCTCGCTACGCTACGACGGAGTGCTGGTGGAGTAATTCCTGCTAGGATTTAAAAGTTTTCCCGTTGGTGTTGTACCGGAAGGCATCCGGTTGACAAGCCAGCAGAGGCATTAATGCTGAATCAAGCTCCTGCATGGGGTTTGACGTTTTCCAACGGTGCACGCAATACCCTGCAATATGAGTACCACAGGGCAAGTGCCGTCGATCTAGGATATGTGGGTTGGCGATGCACCCCACCTTTAGCCAGTGAGTGTGTTTAAGATTTTTCCCTTTAAAAACCCCCTGTTGTTCCATAGGCCATTATGTTCCATATTGTGCTCTTAAAATTCCTCCCTTTTATAATATGTATTTCTTGTTTTAAGGTTTTCCTATCTATTCCATTTTTTTGTAAAATTGGACTAACACTTTTTTCGGTAAAAAGTGTGCCCGGTTGATTTTTCAAACCCATATTTTTTTTCTCATGGTTGTAATGCTCTTTCATGTGTTTAACTACCTTAATATATGCTCATAATCCCAGTCACCACTTTTATTTATCATTTTGATGAATTATATTAATCCAGTATCATCATGCTTTGTTTGTTTTAAAAAAAAAATAATAATAAAAAAAATATAAAAAATCAGTAAACCAAGGTCTCAATTCAGGTCAAATCTATATTCCTTTGATAATCCTGTACGCATGCTTTTCAATGTCTAGCTATTTTGCATTCTTTGATATATCTGGTCACACACCCTTAATAAGTTTTTGTGGCATATTTCGAAAAAGGGTGTGCCCGATAGTTTTTTCAAACGCGTGGCAATTAGAACAATGTCGCATACCTCTTCTTCTTCTTATCGTGTCCAAACACTCAAATATGATCCAGCCAGAGACGATTACAACACGTTGGCTGACTTCACCTGCATTCCGCAACGGGTTTTAATTCAAGCAGCAAAAGAGAAGAGATGTTCCATTGTCTGTGGTAATGTTCTATAAACCACAGGAAGTGTCCTTATCTGCTTCCAGGTAGCCCCCCTTCTGCAAGGAGGAACCTAGGATCGGCCAATTTGGATTTCTCATCTGTTGAGCATCGGAATTCGCCATGAGGACGTCAGCTCCAGGTGGGAGATGCTCACATGGGTCATACCAATATTTATTGTTACTTGGGTGAGGGAAAGTCTTCTTTCCGCAAGGGCGAATCTCTTAAGCCTCCTATAGACTGTTGCAAGAGGATGGATTTGATTTAAGACAAGCTCTCTGGATTTAAGGCGGTTGGTTGGCAGCAGGTATCTGTCAGGACATAGGGTGCTTCAATTAGATAATTGGCAGCTACGCTCTGCATGCTCGGCTACTACGACGGATTCTGGTGGAGCAATTCGGCTAGGATGTGTAGTTTTCCGTTGGTGTTGGGACGGAGGCATCATGGACAAGCCCGCAGGAGGCATTTAATGCTGAATCAAGCTCCTTGGCATGGGTTGATCTTTCCCCCCATACAGGGCAAGCATTACTCTGAATATGAGTAGCACAGGGCAAAGTGCTCGTAGATCTGAGGGTATGTGGGTTGGCGAGCACCCCACCTTGAGCCAGTGAGTTTGTTCAAGAGATATTATTTCCTTTAAAAAACACCCTCGTGTTCCATAGGCCATTATGTTCCATATTGCCTCTTACAAATTACTCCCTTTGATAATATGTATTTCTGTTTTAATGGTTTCTAGCTATTACATTTTTTTTTTGTTAAAATTGGACTAAAAAACTTTTTTTCGGTAATAAAAAGTGGTCGCACGGTTGATTTGTCAAACCCATATTTTTCTCCTGGTTGTAATGCTCTTATGTGTTATACTTAATAATATGCTCAATTCCCAATTTTCACCACTTTTATGTATAATTTGATTGAATTATAATAATCAGTATCATCATGATTTTTATAGATTAAACCAGCGTCTCAAATTAAGGTCAAATATATATTCCCTTTTATATCTGTATCTCATGCTTTTCATGGTCCTTAGGCTTTTTGCATTCTTTGATATTCTGGTCACCACTCTTAATGAGTTTTTGGCATATTTCGAAAAAGGGGGCCGATAAGATTTTTTCAAAAATCCATATTTTCCCCCATATTTTTGTGCTTTTTCATGTGCCAAATGCTTATGTCACAAGGATCCACTTGATGTGTAAATCAAATGTGCTTGCTCTAATCAATCCAGTATCAACTTGGGTTTTATTCAGAATATCAAGGCTCACAGCCTCATCACTTTTTAGTTTTGTGACTACCTTGAATGCAAGGCTGTTTGGTCAACTTAAAAAACCTATGTCTATTTGCCCGTGATGAATGTATTTTGTTGTTTTGTGGCCTCTGAAAACTATGTTGTACTTTAACTAATCTGTATGCAAAATTATTACCGTTTGTTAGAATTTTCATATACATTGACATTGGTGTTGGTTTTAACTTGTAATTTTAAAGTTGTATCATCAGAGTATTAGTATCTCTCCATTCTCCCTTAGGAAATGTTTCTAATTGGGGGCACATTTAGTTTCTTATTCATCATTTAATTTATTTCAATTGGCTCAATCTGTGATGCACTTCTTCCATTGAGCATTTGACTAAAATTATTTAAACCCTGCATGTTCCACGGGCCTTGTACCCATCTTATACCTCCCCATTTCTACCTTTTTAAAATCTGCATCTTGTGTTTTTAGGTTTCTGGCTATTCATATATTCTTTGTAAATCAGTAAAATTTGATCATACACCTTTAAATGAGACAATGCAACATTAAAAAAACGGTTGTCTGGTAGATTTTCATTTTTACCCATATTTTCCATGGTTATAATGCTTTTTTGTGTATTAACTTTCAATGTTTATGTATGTTCCATTTAATTTTGGGTTTGTTGTAAATGGTTGTGTCTTGTCTGTGTTAATATAAGTCCAGAATTATAATGTTTTATCAGGTTTTTTCAGAAAACCAAGGCTCTCCTGCGCATCATTTCTAAGATTTGGTTTAGACCTTGCAAAAGAGAAGATACCGTGTGTATCCAATGAATCAATCCGTCCTCTTTTCATCATTTCGTTGTGTGGGTCGCATTCGGGCCCATTCAAATACATTGTGTCCTGTTCGTAAGTCACACAGTTGGGCGCCTGATGGGGCAGTAGATGTGAGTCCCTAGTGATTTGTTGATGTTCCCTTTATTATTATTTATCTCTTTCGGTTTGATCTCGGTTTCGGCTAGGACTCAAAATATAGCTTGATATTCAATAAGGGGATATGGGGTTAGTCTTGTATTCATTTCTTTGTAACACCCGGAGATCGGTGCCCAGATGAGTTTCTCCCTAGCACTAGATAGAGGAGATCACGTGGTATCGCGGCATTCTTGAATTCGGCGGTCTTCTGCCATTCGGCATTGGCTTTGGGATAGCACATGGACCTTATCTTACCTGGCAACAAGCTCATAACACCAAGCTCTTGGTTCTACTTATGGCTTGTGAATAATGTCCATGATATTTCAGTATTTCTGTTTTTGTGGCGGCATGCTATGTTGTATTGTAATCATAGTTATGCAAATTTATCACCGCCTGTTAAATTTTTCTTTAATATCAATCATGGTTTATTAGAAAATCTAGGCTCATAGCATCAAACCAAAAGTAATTCATTTTTTTGTGACTACATCGATTGCAAGCTGTTTCGCCGATTTATAGTTTTTTGTGTGTGTTTTTTTTTTTTTTTTTTTTTTTTTTTTTTTTTTTTTTTTTTTTTTTTTTTTTTTTTTTTTTTTTTTTTTTTTTTTTTTTTTTAAATTAAAGGTGTATGACAGGATTCTGGTATTTCCCTTGTTCCCCGTGCCTGGGTTCGTATACAATGATCACCCTCTAGTTTCATATTATTTACCTTGCAGTTGTTTCATTCTGTTGTCACAGCTTCCAACGGGCGGTTTAATAAATTACCACCCTTGCATGTTCCACGGGCCTTGATACATATTGTGCCTCCTAATCACCCCCCTTTTTAAAAAATTGATAGAATGCTTTTTGGTTTTGGTTTATTAGGCATTTATTGTTAAAAGTCGGTCAAGCACCTTTTAAAAGACCCATTTCATAATTCAAAACTATGCCAGTATTATGAGTTTTCAATACCCATATTTTCCCATGTTGTGTATTGCTCTTTATGTGTTAAAGCAAAATTAGTCTTTTTCCAAATTTAAAGGACATTTATTATCGTCATTATTGTTTTATTAGTGTTATGCAGTAGGTGCTGATAGTAGGATTGGAGGAGTAGGATCATCTTTCATTATTATATTATTCTTATTCAGATTATTATCATGATTATTATTCATTGTTATTATTAATATTTATTAATACATATTTCATATTATTATTATTTATTATAAATTTATCATGCTACTGTTATTTTTATTGTTATTTTGTTATTTTTTATTATACTTTTCGCGAATTTCGCATTATTTTCTTTTTTTACTCTAATTTACTTGCCTTCCTGGGCCAATTGTTGTATATTCACAACCGTGTTTCTTCTTTAAGTGCGTTTGTCAATAAAAACTCTCCAAGTAAATTTTCGTTGTTTTTTTCTGAATTGTTTTTTTTTTATGTTTCTGTTTGTAGGAAGTTTGATGTCCGACCACATTCCACCTGATAATTTTAAGCCCATTCTCCTTTGATACTTTGAAGCCATTTTCATTTTGATACTTTCATTAAATCCATCTGATAACCCCTGATGATGCAGACTTTTCCAGCTTAAAACTCATACCTGGAAAATACTACACAAAGAATATATCGATAAAATAACCAAACAATAATTAACTGTTGATGTTCACTCTTTCATTGTAAACACACAAAGTCTATTACTAATAAATCCGATGATCTTGTCAACTACCTGTCCTCCTTTCATAATCATTTTGACATCTATGTTTTTCAGAACCCTGGTTTTCATTGACATCGACGCAACATCGTTTAACCTAGAGACTACTCATCCGAGATTTGTAACCGGAAGATCGCCGAGGGGGTGGTGTATCCCTTTTTATAAAAATATGATTATAACCTCTATCACTCGTCTGATTAGTATTAGACTGTACTGATTTGTGACTCCCTTTCTTTGTGAAATTTCACACACAACTCTTTCTAAAATTGTTATAGGGATGTTAAAACCTGAATAATGTGTGTTTTCATTGATTACTAACCCAGCTGGTTTCACTCTTGAATTAAAATTTCAAAGTGAAAGGAAACATGTATTTAAGGCGCTATTCTTGATTATTAACCCATGAAAACAATTTCTAAAGTCAACGATTTTATCAATAAACATGTGTTATAATCATAAAGACTTTGTTCCTTGCATCGATCGGCCCAACGCGAGTTAGGCGCGATGGAGAGGGCCACATTAGTGCAAACATTGATCGATAAATTATTTACTAATGATATTCTTGCTTATATAACTTCAGGTGTTTGCTCACAGATCTTTCGATATTTCATATTTTTGTAACACACAAAATTGCAAACATACAAATTGTACTCACTACCATCCATTATTCAGATAAAAATCCCCCGACTTGTAAAAACCCAACAATATTAACGGTCTCAAAAAAATGGTTGTCACTCATTGATTGGCAATTTATTTTCAGCAATTACATCTGACCCCGAGGCGGCCTACAAACAAATTTAATAAGAAAGTTACGAACTCTTGATATCCATGTCCAATAAGATCTAAACAAATTTCAAACGCAATACACATACAAAACCATGGGTCACCGCGTTAATAAATCACTTAAAAACTAAAGATAAGCTTATAAAACCTATATCTCCAAACCAACTATGATAATAAACTTACTACAGAAGTACGTTGACGTAATAATCTAAATCTACTTCTCCGTCTTAGTGTTAAAAAATCATATATCACAATTAAATTAAAACAAAAGAAAAATAATACTAAGGAAATGTGAACTTTAAATAATTGTTGGTCGTAATAAAAACTAAATCCTGATTGTTTACAAATACAATGGAGTAAGAAACACCTCTGATAACGAAAGTAGTGTGATGGCTTTCACAACTTTTTTGCAAATATTGGGCACACTGGCCACACAATATCTGAACCATCTAATAACAAACCTTATTATACGACACAGAAGTGCAATTCTAGTAGTGTTTTATATTCCTAACATTTCCCGGTGTTGAAATTTAGAAAATAACATTAAATTAAAAAATAGTGAAAGCAGTGGAATTAATGACATAAGCAATAATCTTCTAAAACACATTATCCCTTCAATTTGTGACGTTCTCTCCTATTTTTTAATTTGGCATTTACGACTGTTGTTGTGCCTTCCTTACTCAAACAAGCAAATGTAAGCCAATATGTAAAGCTGCTGATACAACATGGATTTGCAAATTACAGCCTATCTCAATTCTCCGGCAATTTCAAAAAACAACTCCTAGAAAATACAGAAAAGTGTTTACACAAGTATTTTTAATTTTATAAATCGTAACATATCCTCAACCTCATCAATTTGGATTAGGCCCAAAACAGATCAACTAACATGGCAATAAACGATCTCTTGCAAAATAGCAACAATCTTGATAACAAAAAACTTCACACCACGTGGTATTTTCATAGAACTTAGCAAGGGCCTTCGATACCTCAACCACAATCATCCTCAATAAATATCAAATATGGTTATCAGGGGTCTTGCTAATGACTGGCTTCGGAGTTATTTCTCTGGTAGACAGCAACGTGTTTCTATTTAATAGTACCCTTCTAGTTCAGTTGTTAATGTCAAATATGGTGTTCAACAAAGGGCTCGATTCTGGGTCTCTATTATTTCTTTTATAAATTAAATGACCTTCCCATATCCACGAACATACCGTTTTTTTGTTTCTTTGCAGAAGACACTAACATTGTATTTTCTCACCCATGACCCCGAATAAAGTTAGGAAGAGACAATTAATAACGAGCTCTTGCACATTTCAACTGGTTCAATTAAATAAAACTTTAGCTGAATATTAAAAAACACCAATATATAATTTTAAAAATTCAACCACAGCAACAAAACCCAACATTAAACTAAACATTAAAATTGATTGGTACGCAATACAAACAAGTTGACAGTACTAAATTTGTAGGTGGTCTCATGTTAAATTGATCTTGGCATTCATCAAACACAGCACATTCTAAAATATATCTAAAATCTTAATGGTTTGTCATACGCAAAAAGTTGTCCCTTTGTACCACAAGAATCTTTACATATTTGTATAATTCGTTGTATTACAGACTTGTCATACGTGGCAATATTGGCGATACTAATAATTCTAGCCTCGTTCTTTTGTTTTTACTTCAAAAAAAACGAGTGATCAGGTCATGGTACCCAACTCCTCTGGCTGGCACACACTGACCCTCTATTTGCTACTTTAAAGGACCCTAAATAGATGATATGTATGAAAATACCAGATTGCAATCTGTCCATGTACCCGCATCATAACAACATTTTACCAAAAACCACCTCATTGATATACATTCTTTAATACGGCCTATCCCGTTCCATGATTATGAAAACAGGAAAGGAATGTTAAACCCAAGTCATTAAAACATACTTAAAACCTGCTTGCTGGTAACAAAGTCCTGCCATCCCAAGGCCAATCAATTACTTTGGAACAATATCCTCATACTATAAAAACTCATCTTCCATGTCATTTAAAGCAAAGGTTGAAGAAATTTTACAGAGGTTGGTTTATTTCCCAAATGGATTTGTATATGGTTATGCATCCTTTTTGGTTATATTAGACGTTAATTTTGTGGTAGAATTTCATAACATGTCCTGGTTTGTCCTTGGATTTGTTTCTATTTTGTCTGTTTCTGTTTTTATTGGTCGCATTTTTGTCCTTGTTATATTCGCTGTAGTGTTTGTATATTATGATTTTATGTAACATTGTGTAAGAGGCACTGTACACCTTCACGCTCTGCGTTTTTTAGTAGTGACCTCAGTCAATCGCCAATCTTATTTTTTCTACGTATCGTAATTGCAAATTATTATAAATTTTGTATCATTATTATCATTCTATTATCATTCTCAATATTAAATATTAGCATGTTATTCTGTGTAATGTATTATCCTATTTGTCACTTAACATTAGATGCTTCTGAATTATGTCATGATTCTATTATGTAGATTGATTGATTGACAAGAATCTGATAAATCCGAAGAAATCTATACGGTGACCATACTTGACTCTTCGTCTTCTTCAATGTGGATCTTATAAGAGAGTTACGGTCCACAGGTAACGCTAGGTAGACAGGGTTATCAGGGGTGTTTCCAACCCAGGTAACCTTTAAGCTGACGGGTTCACGGTTGCGTAGATGTAAATCACACACCGGTCTTGTAAGAAGTTTCATCATAAAAGGGAGTGAGTTCATCCAAAGCTTTGGAGAGTCGTTCTTCAACACTGTGAAGTCTGCATATTGTGCGCTAATGCCAAGATCGTTTTGCATAAATATAAATAAAAACACAGGTTCCTGCAATCCTTGGTTGGTCGTTGGTCGTTGGTATAATGTTGTGAACAGGAGGAGAGTGCAAGCACGTCCTTGTGGTTAAGTCCATTCTTGAACCTACGCATCGATCTCTTCGCTCCTAGCTGAACGGATTAACATCCTTGTTTCCAGCAATCCGTTGATAAGCCTCAAGTCAAACGGAGGTCCTTAGTGATTTTCCGAATTTATGGAGTAGGCGTCTGTAAGACAGTGTCGTAAGGCTGGATGTCGATGAACACACTCCGGTTACATACACCTTCCCGAAACCATCCGCAATGTGTTGAGGTTTTTTTTAGGTTAGTATTGGTAGTTGTTGATTTGCATGGCCGGGAAACCTGCTTGTTGTGATAGGTGTGTTGTCTATCACAGGTGCGATAAATTGAGCAGGGAGACGTTCAAGGAGCTTGTAGGTATGGTGAGGAGGGAAGTGATATTGGTTAGGTAGCTCCTGGGATTGGATGGGTCTTTCCCAGGCTTTAGGAGTACCGTAACATGTGCTTTCCTCCAGATCTTGGGAACCTGTGGGAATAAGGCAGCAATTGTAGAGATCAAGACGCCATTCCTGTGCTACGGGCCGAAAATTTTCAGCGGCTCAGTTGAGATGTTGTAAGGCCTACTGCTTTTCCTGGTTGAAGTTAGCACTACGGATTCCAATTGTCCATTGAAGGGGCGAGTGAAACCATGGTCACCATTATATCTCTTACGGTCTACTTTGTTGGGTTTCTTGATGCACTTGCTTTAAAAGCCAGTTGGTGGGCAAACTTGGTTGGGTGTTGTAACATTTGCTGCTGTGGAGGTTCTGTTTGATCCCCTCGGAGCTTTCGGATGGTTAGACCTTCTTCTCTTGCTGGTTATGGGTCAATCGGTGGATTCCAGGTTTTGATCTTTTAATGGAGATCTCTCCGAAATTTCTCACCTTTAGCAGTTTTTCAGCCGCGCGGAAATAGGATTAGCTTCAAAAACATGGTGAGTGGTTACCGATTGGTCGATGTTCAGTTAGTGAGAACGGATCCAGAATAATCTTGCTAGACAGGTTAGAGATGTTTGCTAACAATAGCTTAGCTCAGGGTTGTAAACCTCTCTTCCATCGGGCGCAATGAAATGATGGCGACAGCTTGGGTCGTGAAGAAGACGTAGATGTTGACTGTTTTATCCATGCTTGCCCGTCTTTGTTAGTTGATTATAGCCACATTGGGGTACTATGTCTGTTGAAATCGCCTGAAGAAGTGAGATGTTTGGTGGAATTCCCAAGCTGAGTTGAGGGTGATTGAAGTCTGTTACTTAGAGTGATGGGAGGTTTGTAGACGGAAGTAACTATGACAGAGCTGAGCTCATGTTGTTGTCATCAGACATTGCGGTTGCTTCTCTATGGTGCCTGTTTCACATATATATAACCACTTCCAGATGTCGATTGGTCTCTCGAGGGAAAAGGACCATTCTGGATGGTTGATTATCGATTCCTTGTGGAGCTTCCTGCAGGCTGAGGAATCGCCTTGGAGATTGTTACCATACTCATTCAATGTGTTACTTTGTGCATTGAAAAACAAACCTCCAAGTTCAATGACGCTATAGTCACGGCAGACCTTAGAAAGAAAAGACCTGCGCTGAGGTCTAGTTATAAAATGCGTATACTTAAGAAAATGCTGCTTATGGAAAACGGTTGTGGTTTTGTAGACGATTAGTTCACTGGACTGGATGGGGTACTAACAGGGGCGACCACAAGACAGTTCTCTACTTCTAACACAACCGCATACCGGGCCGATGTTGAATATCTTTAGCTGCATGTTTGCTAAGTCTATGTGTATCCATTGGTCACTATGATATTAGCGAAAGGAAATTGATGGTGACATTTATTCATTTCAAGAAAATGTGCAAGTTTTATTTGCGGAATCAGGACAGTTATATGAATGGAATAATTTATTTAGAATTTACACTTGGTTTCCCCAGCCCCAATGGGAAAAACAGAGTTTGTTATACAATTGGTTATTGGTATACGTCCCTATTCTAATGTCGATTCGTTTGTAAAAGTGCATTTTATGCTGGGATAGGCGGGATTGGTGTATTAGGTGAGAAAAATTTGTATTTTATTTTTGTACCATTTCCTAGCGTAGAGTCGCGACTAACAAACTTACATGATAGCTTAAAAGTCGAAAGGCTGCTCTGATGACTGTATCTTATTAACCCCACTTGACACAACCGACAATATGAACATGTTCTTGTATCACATCAGCGCTATCTTCGTCATGCTTTTTTTTTTTTTTGCCGTTTGCCAGAGACGCGGATTGACGAGCATCGAACCTATTGCGGATCAGTTTTATTGGGAATTAAATTTAAAGATCACTGTGATTTCGCAATCTGCATTACAACGCAGAGGAACCTTTATCTTCACATATTGACAAAAGCTCCATTGCTTCAATTTCATTGTCATCTCCGGTTCGATTTGTATGTTTATTTTGAACGATCTAGTCACGTGTTTGGATTTCAATGTCCAGCGAAATAGTTGCTGTCAACTTCAGTTAATTTCCGCTTATTTTGAAGGAGTGGCGTCGTAATCAAAGTCGGTTACGCCAATACACACTGCAGTAGATTCTTTTTTTTTTTTTTTTTTTTTTTTTTCCACGGGGAAAAAAATTTTTATTCACAAAATCACATACCTGATTAGACAAAATAGTTAACCGTTACAGGTGGAAATAACAATAGATTTATACTCCTAAAGTATCATTTTTGTTTAAAACTGGGAATGGTACAGTTCCTTTGTACAAATATATTCTCAAAAATATATATCTTTGAATCTCTTTTTTTAAGACCTCAAAGTTAGGACGTTGTCACTCATCTTCATTTTATAGATTATGGAAACGACAGAGCAAGAAATAAATTGAGAGCGGTCAATTTTAAACATTTCTCACCCCGAACATACATAATTCGTTATCAATAACTAAAGTCCCACATTTAGACATCTGTAGCCATTAACAACACTGGATCCACAATGCAATGCTTAAGTTACCTTACAAAAAAAAGGTGAGTGAGGTTCTTCTGCCCATTACAAAAAGTACACAGGTTAGAGTCCTTTCACATTTAAAAAAAGAAGGAGTTGACACACAAAATTCTATGAATGTTCATACTGAAACCATTGAAGTTAGTATCCATTGTACATTTGAAAGGAATACTGTAAATATTCATCCACATATTTTAGTCATAATGTATTGCCCAAATTGATAACTCCACTTATCAGTAAACTTTCTAACAATTTTTTCACACCAACAAGCGAATCATAAAATTATCCTTGAACCTTTCTTATCTCTCAAAATAAACTCAAAATTAAATGATGTTGTGAAGAGAAATATCAAAAACTTCAATCAAGATGATGGTGGAAAGAATATGTAATGGATCTCACAATGCCACCATATTCAATAAAATTCGTACGGCCTTAAAAATTTAGCCTTCAAATCTGCTAAGGAGAGAAAATTACCATATAGTCCTAAATGTCTCTAACAAAATTAATCCCTTTTTTATCCAATGACTGTAGTGAATATCTTCCCACCAACTTTAATATCATCATGATAACAGAATGTAATCTTACAACATCGGAAAATCATTGGTGGATGAACTTCGCAAATTACACCAAAGGCGTTAGAACATCCCGACCAAAAGACGTTGGGATTATTTATCAAGGAATTTAAGGATATCATGCTGAACCTCACTCAAAAGAGATATATTTGGAATATTAACACAACCAGAAAAAAAGTTTCGCCCCATCACTGCAGAGATTCAACCCATGGTGTCACCAGAAGGAAAAAGTTTTGGATAGCGTCGACTAGTGGGGAGGAGGCAGAAAAAGAAAATATTGGCCCGATTCACCTGTTCATGAACGAACTATGATAATCGGACCTTTAATGTTAGACCACTTTACATATGCAAAGATAAAGAGTGCATTTAAAATACAAAGGGTGCATTCTTCGATCCAAAACAAGGTCGCGCAAAAAGTCACTAACTGCAAACTGTACATTGCTACCATTGAAGTAAATAGATTAATCAAAATGTTTTGCGAGCTATAGTAGATTTCAAATAAAAGTGAGAACTCCTTGCATATTTCCATGGGGTGATATAGATGCCCGTTCAATCCCCGTTCATGCGGAGCTAGGGCCTTTGTTGCCATTACAAACCCATTGTGTCCATGGTACAAAAAGTTACTCTACAGAATCGGCTTATAAGAATGATATTTTGCCGTGTCAAAGTTATGTTCACATAACAACGGTTTAATAAAATAATGTGGTGTTTTATACTAATACATCAATTGAAAAACATCCTCGCATCGGACGTTGTTTTGGTAATAAGGGGTAAAATCTTGCTTGTTGGAAATTTATGGTGTTTTTAGAACAACGCTCATCGCCATTAGGCCAAGAGTAAGGTTTTGGACCTTAACTTAACATTCCCGAATTTGTTAGTATTTGACCCTGAA
>JAMKCH010066043.1:0-79393 GCA_023653785.1 Ophioderma brevispina
AAGGCCGCACTCCAGAGATTTTCAAAATATAATTTTTTGTGTAATAATAAAAATAGTCACCTAGAACTAAAGATAGTAACCTCAATGCACATTTCCAAAGTTTTGAAATATTGGGATATTTCGTTTTGATGCAGTAAACATTTATGTATCGTATGTTTGCGTGCCATAGGATACTGTGTATAACAAAAATTCCGGATCCGGATTTTATAACAAATTTGTGATTTTCTATAGAAGGAATTCGATTTGAGTCTGTTACTATTTCACACAGGGCTTAGTATATGGACAAGCATTGGTGTACATGCAAAAAATACGATTTGGGGGGGGGTTTTGAAAATTGGAGGGCGCCCCTCCTCGTAAATCTCTGAGTCCCTTAAATAAGCTAACATTTTGACATTTTACATAGAGGGTTCGAAAAATCTGTGAGTCCAATTGTAATGTTTTTCAAGCATAAAGATACCTATCAGGCTGCAGAAATTGTCAAATTTTCAAATGTGGAATACGATTTATATAAAGTTCAGTTAGTACTCAAGAAGATTATTTGAACTCCAACTATAATAATCATAATATGTGTAATTTTAACGCTCGACATTTCCACGTAAACGTGCTCAAGGTGCTGTGCGGCAGTCATGAAAGGCGCTCAGCACTCGGAGAACCCTAATACCAGAAACAGATTTAATTGCCAAGAGATCCTTTATTTTTGGATGCAGGAGGAAACCGAGTACCCGGAGAAAACCTAACGGGAACGAGTAATGGATCGAGAAACCAATTCACATAAAGCCACCGTGATCTAGCCCCAGACTCATTGATCGAACCCGTGACCTCTTTGTAAAGGCGAGGGAAGATACGAAACGTCAACCAACGTTCCCCCCTCAAAAAACTATCATAGTACATCTCTACCAGACGATTCATTTGCAGGGTGTTCTCTCTCTAAAAGTCTGATGGGTTTGAACATTGTCTTAGAAAAATGTCCAATTTGAAAGTTGTACAATTAACCTATATAAAATTTTGAGTTACATGCCCTATCCACAATAGAACAATTGGTTACTGAGTGGTGTTCAAAAAAATGAAATGACAATAAGTTTTATTAATTATGTGTTTGCTTTTACTTTTGAAGGACCAGGAATTTTATACGATGATGCTAAGACAGAAAAATAAAATGCGGGGCACGGCAGTGACCGACCTACTAGACAACTTCCAGGTCCAACTGAGGGCCGACAATACAAAGATTCTACTTTGTAGCACTGTCAACAAAATGAACTCTGTGCAATGACGAGGGATGGTTTTCCTGCCAGGAGGCAATGAGAGGCGCCGTGTGGACCCATCTGTTATAAATCCCTATGGTACCAATGAGCATATGGTGTTGTTTAGTACATGGAATTTGGATCATGTTAGAGTATTGATAGAGATTGGTAAAGTTAACTGAGATAGGCTTCGTAAAAAAAACATGCATCGGTCAGTGTCTCGGAAGCAGTCCCCTTTAGTTTGCTTTTAAACCATGCTGTTTGTTTTTTGTACGTAATCATGTTTTTGTATATTCTCAAGCATGTTTTAATTCTTTGTATACATTTTTTGTAATGGAAAAGCGCACAACAATCGAGGGTGACCATCAGAGATGTAACTCAACACTAAAAGAACTATTAAAGAATTTCTTTAATTCCTGCTGTTCCATAATTCAAAATTGTTCTTTGTTTACTAAAGTTTATAGAATTTGCTTACAGTACCATCTATGAGCTTTAACATATATTTTACAATTTTGAGTAATGATAGATTTTCTTATAAAAATGTAAACATCACATTTCTCAAAAGCAGTATTACCGCAGATTAAAGAACTTCTTTAATATTTCTTTTAGTGTTGAGTTACGTTCCTCTGAGTCTCAATCCTCAATGTTCTTTATTATATTATTCTTTTTATTATAAAAAATAATGTGAAGACAGCAGTGGTGTAGTAAGGGTTTACCCGCTCATATGCCTTTTGTAGATAAAAAAAATATAGCGCTTTTAAGTATACGCACATATAGTAATAATAATAGTAATTGGGGCTTACAACACATAGACTGTGTAAATGCCCTCTAATAGCGTTTCTGCCGCAACTTTGGCTGTTTTGGTTTTTTGAACTTTCAGTGTTAAGTTGTATTGCATTTTTTTTTACCATTACCTCACTGGAAGACAAACTCACACATGTGACAAGTTTCCTCCATTTGTTATCCCCCTGGCAAGCTTTAGCAGAAGAGTGATTTTGTCATAGCAATAGCTGTTTATCAGTGTCTGTCTTCTGTCTGTAACCGTCAGACCCTGACCCAATCTAGATACCACTTGCTCCACAGTACCTTAGATCTACACTACTTGCCTGTTGACAACAGGGCTGTAGTGAAGCATTTCAGGCTTCTTTGTACTTATTCCCCTGAACTCGGTGCAACTCTCTTACCAAGTTTTTCATTCCCTAGGTATCCACCTCTACAATTTAGAAGTAGCGCCGTTTTGGGGGTGTAATGCTCCCTTGAGACCGACCTTCATAGTCCGGTTTGCGCAAATATTTATTCATGACCATTGTCCCCCATTGTCTTCTGTGAGTGTGACTTTTTGTCTAGCTAACATTCACAAATACTTACTATCATCCCATGCGACGTATCTTGGAATTTGCTATTTCCCTTCGCCTTTCCCATTCCCCGATGGCTTGTTGATGGTGCCAACTCGGCGTTATTTAGATACACTATCGTATGTCTCACTCATGAAGTTGAAGAGTTGGATCGCGAATTCGATACAGCGGCCAATGTCGGCAACATGTGTAGTCATTGGCACTAGTTCTTATCGTTTTTTAGCTCCTTTAGCCCAACGGGAAGGTCCCAAATGTGAAAAGACAACAAAACCCCACAAAGGTTCGCCCCGCCGCATGACTTGATTTACAGTACGAAAATGCCCTCGTTGCCAGTGTCATATATCATAGACCGTTACCCAATGTTTTTACTGTTTCTTTCATGTAACTTAGTAATGAACATTCGTAACCACAGCCATTTCAAACAAAGCAATGCAGCCAAATCTGGAGTAACAGCTGAACTGTATAGAGGGCGTTACTTTTGTTAACAACTATTTTTCCTTTACTGTGTTTAACCCTCATTTACATAACTCCTAATGAAAGTGTTTCTGGAAGATCACTTAAATCATGTGTAACGGTAAAACATAAGTACGCATACTGCTGTTTGTTTTTGTTAATGGGTATGCACGAGTGAAACTCGTGCACACAGGCTAACGCTAACGCTGTACAATTAAAACGATCTGCAGCCGATAAACCCCAGCTGCGTGTGGAACTGCATGCAGTAGCATGGCAAATATGTAATATATTCTATATATTTCTATATTATATATAAATTCTATATCATATATATTATACATATTTCTATATTCTCTCGCTAATCTATCCATCCTTCTATTCTCTCGCTATCTCTCTAATCTCTACTCACTATCTTCCTCTCTCCATCTCTCTCCTCCTCTCTCTCCCCTATCTCCGTCTCCTCTCTCTCCTTCCTATCTCTCTGCCGCTCCTTCCTCATCCTCTTCTCTCCTCTCTCTCTCTCCTATCTCTCTCTCTCCTCCTCTCCTCTCTCTCACTATCTCCTCCTCTCCTCCTCTCTCTATCCTCCTCGCTCTCGCTCCTCCTCTCCTCCTCCCCTCGCGCTCTTCCGCTCATCCTCTCTCCTCCTCTGCTCCTCCTCGCTCGCCTCCCTCTCTCTCTCCTCATCACTCTCTCTCTCCCCTCTTCTCTCTCGTCTCTCTCTCTTCTCTCTCTCTCTCTCTCATCTCTATCTTTTCCGCGGTGGTCGCGCGGGGGCGCGCCCCCGTCCTTTGTCGCGGGGGGCCCTGTTCCGGGCCCTCGCCCGCTTTAGAGGGGAATCCGCGGAGAGATGGTCACGGAAAGAGAAGCACTGGAGAGAGAGAGCGGGGGGGTACGACAACGATACCCTGAGGGGGAAGAGAGAGGATGAAGAAGTCAGATGAGGGAAAAATAAAGAAAAGGGAATATTAGTAGAACTAACACACTGGGCACAAAGCAGAGAAGGAAATACAAAGGCAGGAAGAACTCGCACGCGCTGCCAGCTGGGTAATTTAATTTTGTAAGGATGTTGGGTGCCGGAGGAGCGGACTTCGCGGGGGTAAGTTGAGGATATAGATAGGGGGAACGCATTGTCATAGAGAAGATGAGATGACATCCCGATATATACTCATGTTTATCAAATTATTCTGAAGCTATAGGCAAGGGAGAAGAGGGAGATAGAGAGATCAATCGCAATAAACCCAAACTATCTTAAAGATAGCAAGAAAGTTCATTTATTTCAACATATTTCACACTATTTTAGTCACAATATTTATGAATATTATAACAAGGATAACTATAAATGGCTGTCACAATTTTTTGTCACTCACTTCATATAAGAAAGGAGTGGCCATGTCATATTTACAATCTGATGCGAATGTTACGGGATACTACATCATCAGAAGGATCAACCGCATGCCGCCCCCGGCGCGGCATGTGGCGGTAACGTTTCCTTTTGAGTTGTTTAACTTTGAGCCGTCACATTATTCCCAAAATATTCATCTGATGCCGCGCCGTTAAAATACTTAAGACTCCAGTTTGATGGTGTAGGCCCCTAACTATTAAACAAATCTATTTTGTTTTTTTAAATGACTTAAGCATTTAAACTGAGTAAATGTTGTTACGTTAGAGACCATCACACACTGGAGCGTCTGTGCAAGTAGTGGCCGACCCTTCGTGGTCGGTGGTCGGGGGCGCTCAGATATTGATCAGCAGGCAATAATTATCTCGGTATCATGGGACCCCGCGCCAATGGACCACCCACGGTAGCGGCGACATGCGACGCGACAATCGTGCTCATTGTTTTTTTGAAAAAGAACGACGTTCTTAGTAAAATAAGGCATATATTAGGTAGATATTTATTGTTTTGTAATAATGAATTATGAGTTTTTTCCACTATTTCAATCATAAAGTACATATAAACTGACTTACTGAGGTGAAAAATGAAGCGGATTACTTTGTGTTTAGTTACGTTTATATCATGCCGACTTGGAGTGTGCTCCACGTGGGCAGAATTATGCCTCTTCACAATAAATCCATACACACTGATCCCTACAATTCCTCTTCTTTTCCCGCACGATTTAAACGTGGAAGGTATGGTGTGAACATTCCTCAACCCTTTTCATCATTTAAAATGAACATTTTTTCGGGAATGCATTTAATATTTTGACTCATTCAGACATTCTAACCAGTTTAATGATTTTTCTTTATGCGACCCTTTGTCTGCTTTTCATAATATCATCTTGATGATTTTTTAATAGCTGGCTACCTTAGGAATACTGGGCAAAGTCTCTCTTAAAACTTCTCATTTTAAATTTACCAAATAGAGTCCCCGCCAGGGGGATCTTGCAAGTTTTAAAACTTGCAGTATTTTCGATTACCCCTGTAGTTGATCTAACTTTGTGTTTTTTTTAACCTTATTTTGCATGACACCATCCTTTTACGTACTGTAATTGTTTCTTGTTTTGTAGGATTGAAGAGCCCGAGAAGTGATACCCACACTAACCAGGCCCCCCCCCCAATTCCAGAAAATGCCCAAGGGTAAGGAGGTCAACTGGCCATACTTCTATGAACTCCTCTTCACAACTAAGAACCTCAAACTGGTAGACATCAGGTGTCACAAGAAAGGCAGCACTCAGGCTTCAGTGAAGCAGCAAAGATATACAGGCATTACGGAAAGGTAACAAAGTAAGGCTATCAGGCGTGGCAGTCAAGCCTCTTTCAATTATAACAATTCACCAAAAATGTCAAAACAGAAATTACAGCAATACGATGCACACCACAAACCAATTTTGTGCTTTGATTCTGAGTCGGGTCATGGTTGGTTTCCCATGACCTACATCGCCTTCGTCCTCTTTTCGTTTTTAATAGAAAAAAAAATCTGAATACCTTCCAGAATCAACATCCACGGTTTTTGGAAGAAGCAAATTCCTTGACAACATTAAAAAAATCAAATTTTTCGTCAGATTTCGCTTTTATATAACGTGTTAAATCAATGGCGACCTCTGAAATTGGGATTTCTCTTGTTCTCTTGGCCCCCTCTCCCCTGGGCTAATGGACTATGCAGTTGAAATACATACCAACTTGTCGAAGACCTCATTAAGTTTTTCCACAAGGATGTGTTTATGTATTACAAAGTTATTATATTGGAATCTATTCTGGCCCTGTGGAAGGCTAGGCTGTAATCTGTTCGATCTAACGATTGAGGGTGACGTCACTGTGCATATTAGCTTACACACCGAGAAATGCAAGCTTCTGGAATTGCAATATTGTGCATGCGAATTAAAGGCGGTACAAATCCAAAAGCAGAGCGAATGCGAATCATGTCTATTGACCTCACCCTCGAAACTAGAGAACGAACAAAGATAGCCGTCTAGAGTAACTAATAAGCTAGTGTCTAGAGTAACCTAATGGGCTATTTCGCAGAATCCATAATCCCTCTGTGGACGACCTTGACTTAATCTTCTTCAGGGGTAGTGTGGTTTTCAATGGAATAGCCAATATTTGGCTATCTGTCCCCGTTGAGTGCTATTAACCTCATGAAAAGTCATGTTAATAATGGTATCTGAACTATCTTCATCTGTTTGCTGTTGGGTAATAAAAGAAAAATGGCAAATGGGAATCGACAACCGGAGCCGTTGGGCAAGACTTTGGGACATCACCAGTGGACACAGGAGCTTGGGTCAGATGGGTCATTCCATGCAAAATCAAACAATCAGAGTACACCATCACCTCAGGGATTTCTTTCCATTTTGGGGTACTTGAAAGATATTCATGAGAAAACTAAAATCCTGAAAATTTTGAGCGCTGTACCTCTTTTCGTTTTCACGCTACAGCAATTTAAATTTGAGGGGGGTCACCTCAAAAACATGTAACGGTGTGAAAATTCAATATTCAGAGGGCCATAGCAAAGAACTACTCCACTCAGTCCTTCAAATACTGTTCATTCTTGCTGTTTGTTTGTTTATTGACCTTTTGCTGTCAGATTTGCAAATTGATTGTGAACAGAAATTAAATGCACCTTGCCCCGATTTAAAATAACAGGGGGGTCACAAAATGGCCAAACCTCATCGGCCAACTTGGGGGTCAATAAGTCAAAAAGTAAAGTGATATAACTTCCCCAATTGGGCGGTGAAACTTATCTTGATACTACCCTTGTGGACATCTTATACTTATATCAGCTTTTATTGGAGAGATATAGCTGTCGAAAAGGCAAAAAAGAATCCCAAATTTAACTTGACTTGACCCCCCCTAAAAAATCATGTCAGACCTTTGCACCAAATTCTGCTTGCATAGGGTTAAAGAGGGCCCCTGCTGAAGTTGTGTGCAACGTTTTAACATGGTGTCTAACTGCATATGTAGGTAAACAGGCTTCAAAGATCTAAACTTTCAAACTAATATCAGACAAAAGTTCCCATTGAAAATGTACAAAGAATTTTGAACTTTGCAACCTGGGTATTCAAGGCGGTTTTAAGACTTTGAATCCAGGTTTGACCTTGTAGATCTCTACCAATGAAATTGAATCAATATATCACCTTATTAGCACCTGATCTAGTTATGGACGAAATTTCAGCTTGGTGTCGTTTGGTAGGAGGAATTTTAATGCTTTAATTATTCTAATTGAATATATTAGTAAAAAAGTGAAATGTGAAAGTTAATACCCAGTTTGCAAGTGCAGGTTTCCGTGATTTTCAATGGAATTCTTTCACCAAACTGAATTCACATGAAGTAGGGATTTTTGAAGAACCAGTTACTTATAGAAGGAACTTAGAAACCACAATGAAACCTTTGCAAAAGTATTAAGCAAGGACCCCCATCAAACATATCTCAAGCAGAATTTGGTGCAACATATCTGACATTGGTTTTTAGGGGGGGCCAAGTCCAAGGTCAACTTGGAAATTTTAATTTTAATTCTGCGACAGCTTAGATCTCTTCCAACGAAGTGGATATAAGTATAAGATGTACACAAGGGTAGTATTGAAGATAAGCTATCCTCAAGCCAGCATTTCTGGAAGTTTATATCACTTGTAATTTTGAGTTATGGGCCCCCCAAAGTATGGTCGAGTGGTTTAGGAGCCATTTTTGACCCCCTATTATTTGAATGGAGCAAAGTACATTTTTTCTGTCACTATTTGCATCTGCAGCAAAAGGTTAGTCAGTGGTTTTGACATAACGAGGGCCTCTAATTTTAAACTTGTGGCCCCAAATATTAAGCAGTCAATAATTCTGTTTTATAGACGGAATTATAGATTTTTCAAATTGATTGGTTTAAAAGATTTCCCGCAACTGACATTTCATACAATTACCACACTATTGCAACGCTTATCGTTACACAGGGGACCCGCACACACGCGCGATGTATGGAACCGGATGTTGAGACTGTTCCTATTATTTTCCGGGCACAGTCGATGTGCCATGCCCCGGGGCACAGTTCATAGTGATCATCTTAGGGGCCGCTTATTTTAATGGACTCTACTTGTAACCAATCAGATGAGAGGAATCTATATATGAGGTATATAATATATCTTATAGCCCTACATAAATGTTTACTACATCAAAAGGAAAAATGTTTTACCCCAAACTTTGGAATTGGGTGGGCATTAGGTGACTATATTTAGTTCAAGTTGACTATTTTTTTATATACACAAAAATATTTTTGAAAACCATTTTTTTAATTTTTTTAATTTTTTTAATTTTTTTATTTTTTTTGTAAACATTGTAATATGAATTTGGAATGCATTTCATAAATACGTAAAAAGGTGGTAAAGTTGTGTGTGATGAATTTATAGAGCATTTGTAGTTCTTTTTCTACCTCCAAAAAGAGCTGGCATCAACAAATGTGTTAGAGTGTAAAAAGGATGTTGCTGAGTCAGCACGGCTGAAACAATGCCAAATTTCACGGGAACAACAATCAAAATTTTCCCTTCAAGATTGTAAAAATTCCTTACAATCTTATGTATTTCTTTATTTACATGGACTACAATTTCCCTCCAAATATACGTTCTCTGGAACTAGGTTCCCAAGTTCCGCACTTTTTCAGAGTTGGTAGTGTATGAGTTCAATTTTTCTCTTTTTGTCTTAAGTTATTGGACAAAAAAGAGATAGGAAATGTTTCCTACAATTGTGTGTCGTCTGCAAGCAAGCGGAAATAGGATTGCTTGATAGTGTGTCTGTTTGTCTGTGGTAAAAATGTTGACCCAAGTGTTAACACAAAAACCCGGGCCCTCAACTCAACATAAAAAGTGGTAACCATGCGAGTTCTAAATTTCGGGAACAAGGGGTATATTGTTTATGTCCACAGGACCGGCCGAAATCACGAACAAAAGGGGTATTTGAGCATCCTGGTCTCTGCGGAAATTTAAAAAGGGTATTTCAAAGAATTGGTCGTGGGCGACTACAAACTTTTACAGGGAAACATTGTTTATCTTTGTTGCATTTTCATTCAAGTTAAAATCAAATATGGCCTACAGGCTATTTGTAATTAATCCACACAATTAAAGAGCATGATCATCTGGGAGTACAGCAACACAAGTAATATTGATTACTGTATGTTTGTTTTTAAACTGTTAATTTATAGAGTATTGAAAAGTGTCTGAAAATCTGGCATTTTCCTCCCCTTGAATACCTTGAAATAGGGGGTATTGTTAACCCTGAGTTTTGTCATCGATTTTCTAAAAGGGGGGGTTAAACATCAATGACAATCTTGGAAAGGGGGGTTTTGAAACCAACTGAAGAACTCTCCATGGTTACCACAGTGCGATGGTCGGGAGAGTGAGGGACAGGGCCCTAAAACATCCATTAAATTGACCACTGTTTACACACATATGCACACATTTTCATAAAATTGATTTATGCGTCCTTGGGTAGTGTATCAACGTTGGTGAACTCCTGTGACCTTGGTGAACCCATGTGACTTTGAAGCATGTGTCCTCATTCACAATCTGTGGACAGCAGATGGACCCATGCATTGGTATATTGTATTTGTTTAGCTTGATTCTAGCATAACAAATATGTGGGTTTTTACTCTTTCCTCCAACAAATTGAATATTAATTTTGTCGTTTATTCACAGTTTGTGGCTAAATTAAAAGGTAAGGATTTAAGAGTGTTTCATCAGTAACATGAATAATATTTTTTCTGGAATGAATACGGTGTATATTAGAAAGATCAGATATTCAACTTGCATATGACCAAAATTGTATTTTCCATTTAGATGTGAACTACAGTTTGCTTAATAATTTTGGAACAGAATAGACACACAAGAGAGCGGAGACTGCGTGAGCCAGGGGAAACATCGCACCTCGTTTCACGATGTGTTTGTTATTGTTTAATGTATGCACCAATCTTCCGCGTATCTTGTTGCGCCTTAAACAAGTTGTGCGTATCTCCTGTCCAAGTACTTTTTTAATCCAACTGTAGTTATTAATTTTGTATTCCAGAAATAGAGAGTTGGGTGAGTGCAAGAATCATATCTGCAGATAAGCTGCACAGCTGTTGTTTCGTATATACTTTGAAACAATGTACGATTTGGTTTACAGAAATATATGGGTTACATGTTTACTTCCATATTGGGCATGGCTTGGGACGATTAAGCGATTTGGGAAAATCCATTTAACAACACGGAAATTAAAAAGAGGGTAAAACGAAATGAGGGACAAGTAAGTTGTGCGAGGCAGAAGCATTTAACAAACAATAAAAGTAACACAAGAACTAAGGCAACAGTAAGACAAAAAGATTATACCATATGCTGACTGTAATTGACATTTGTGAAAAAAGGCATAAGAAATCAAACTGTTTCTTTTGGCCAAAGATTTGTGAAAACTGCAAAAATTTTTTACCGTATTTGACAGGTTTAGGTTAATGTGGCAATCCCCCCATCACGAATGACAGACCAACTCTACTTGAAAAGGTCCATCTTATAAAAATCGGTTTTTCACTTCCAAGTGGATATGTGGCAATCCTTAATTTTAGGGATTAGGGTTGTTCTTGAACAGGACCTTAAACCCAAATCCTGAATCTTCATATTAGCAGCGTTAAGGGAAATAATAAAAACGTCCGAACACAAGATAACTGGATGGGTTGATTTTCCTTTGAGAGATCAAGGAGAGTTTTTAGAAATATTTCTTGCTGGATTTTTACCTAGGACCTCCTGATTACTGCCTGAGCACTCTGTACTTCCCTGTTGTAAACTTCCCTGTGGTAACAGACATGCTTCTGCCTTGCACAGCAATAAGCACTAATTATATCAGGGATATATTTCATGTTTTGCACTATCAAATAACAGGCCAACTCAAAATAAACTTGTGTAATTTTCTGTTTGACTTTTTTTTTACTTCTAAAACACAGGACAAAACCAGAAGTCCCAATTGACTGACCATTTTATATAGTTAGATAATGAAATTGTTGTTTACCAGTTATTTTGGGGGGGACTCTGCTATTGTTTGTTAGAGGATTGGAAATATACCAGAATGTTTGCACGATAATGTAGTCTTATTTATGAGGTTTATAATTTGCCAAGGAAATCTATGACATTAACCTTTAAGACTTCTGTAGGCTTATAATATTAGGCACATAAAAATGTACATTCAGTCATTTTCTAGTTTATGAAAACAATTCTTGACGTTGGGCTTTGTACAATTTTTGGATATAAAGCAGGGAAAAGTAATTAAGTGCCAGTTCAGTATAATCACATATATGGCTGAAATCCACCTTCCACTCGACCAATTAGTCATTTCACGAGATGTAACTTCTGGAAAGTCCAGAGATTCTGGGATATTTTGGCCATTCCCTTCCAAAATAAAAAAAAATCAGGAAATGTAAAAAAAAAATCAATATTCATAGATTCATATGTTAATGATAAAGGTACAACTGCATCAAAAACCAAATTTTTACGCATTTTATTTTTTTAGAGAAGGGTGTTGTTACCCTAAATAAATCGCGTAAGAAACGACTTTCCCCGGAACTTTAACGGATGCTACGCTAAATTTGACCTTCCCGTAGGTTCAAAATTTGGATTTCAGGAAATGGGGGGGGGGACAAAATTGCCTCGTTACATCTCTATTTGCAAAGACACCACACTGACATATGCCTCAAAATGCTGGGCCACAGGGTGCCAGGGTGGAGTAAGACTTCATGGTCATGTACCTAAATAAAACTAGACCCCCCCTTAGGTTTGTTATGAAAGAACAAAAACCCACTCCTCAGAATTCAGACATCCAATTGTGGTGTGGTTCATCAATGTGGTGAATGTTGTTCTTTCTGGATGGGCTCTTACTTTTAAAGTGACAGGAGGAGATTTTTTGAGGATACAATTCTCTCAAATTGCATGGATCGGTTTGTAGTACCTACCAAGAACGTTTCTTAAGTTTATGGGACCAGCAATTACAAAAGAAAACCTCAAACCTTGTTTTGAAATCGTGTTTGCTATCATTATTGTCCCTATAGAAAGTTTAACAGCAATGTTTGTAACATGTTAGGGCCTGGTAATTTGAAAAGGTCGGCCTGATGTTACACACTGGGCCATAACGATTACGCAGGAAGGACATGGTTGAGGCAAAACAAAAGAAGTGACGTAGGATGGTAACTGGTCTATAGAAAACCATGCTTTAATTTCTGTCATGCACGACAGAAAATACTAAATCGTTATCTTATTACAGAAAGGCAGTGTATTCAGCTTAGTCACTTCAGGTTTGATCTAATACATTGGTAAGCATTCCAAATATGCAAAAAAACAGGATTCGAAAAAAAAATGGGGGCGCTTCTTTCTGGAAATGTCCTCATGTCTCTTTAAAGGTATCAACTCAGACATATTCGATATCTTTCTCATAGATATGTTGTATGTATCTATGTTACAACGAGCAGATCTGCAAGATGGAGTTAGTCTGTATTCATCTTTTAAATTAAATCTTTAATTCTATAGTATGAAACAGCATGTTATTTTTGCTTAATTTAAAGGTGGGTGACAAACTCCCTCCCAGTGGCATAACCATGGGGGGGCAGTCCCCGGGGGAATCTTGCCACCCCCCCCCTGGAAAAAAATAGTTATTTTCTGCAAATATGTGAATTTACATTCAAAACACAGATATCCTATACTAAAAAATGTTAATATATACTCAGGGGAGGATGAAGGGAGAATAGGCATGGGTGCAGTGTAGAATGTTAAATAAAAAATGGCAAATTGTTATGCCGTGGGATCCTATAGTAAGTCACTAAACCCCCACCACCCCGCTATTCAGAATTGCGATCGAGTGATGAAAAAAATTGGGTCACCTTGCGAGCCGAAAATTTGGCGCCCACCTTGTGAGCATTGCGAGCCGGAAAAATTTGGCGGCCCTGCCCCCCCTGAAAATTGCATGTTCCACCACTCTGCCCACCTGAAAAATAGCTGGTATAAGCCATGCCTCGTCCCCCACTTTACACATCAAAATTGAGTTTTGTATAAGAGGAAAGTTAATATTTTTATCATTACCATGAAAGTGGAAGGCCTAAGAAGGTTTGACACACACCATCCAATGGGTGAATTTACAATTACATTATACTATTCCAATGGCTGAACCGATTTAATTCCACATTCATAATCGGATGTTTTGGGTGATATTCTTGCATGCAAAGGAGAAAACTACGAACATCGCGAACATGATCGGGTCCACAGGGAGTGAGCATACTTGAATATTAGTCATTTGTACAAAGTAGAGGAACATAATGTTATTCAAAATCAAAACACCCAACGGTCTTAACCAGGTTGTTTCTAATCATGAGTTCAATACCACATTTTGATTTGCGTGTGTTCATTTAGCATTGAAGGTGTTATGTAGGAATTTCTCAAGATTAATTGGATATCTGTCATTTATCCTGCTACTCATTTCCTTTTTGTGGATAGCTGGCAGGGACCACTTAGCAATCCGTTGTGCGTGTGTATGTGTGGATGTGTGTGGGATGTGTGGATGTGTGTGTGGAGTGTGTGTGTATGTGTGTGCAAAAATTGAGAAGTTTTTTTAAAATTGGCCCTCAATGAAAAGTTTAACTTCAATTGGAACCAAACTCTGTCATAGGTGCACAATGGGGATCCCCTCATATGTTGATGGGAGGTCAAAGGTAATGTTGAAAGGTCAAAGGTCTGTGAGGTCGTTGAAAAAATGGGCCGTCCAAAAATGTAAATGATCTAAATGAAAACTGAGTCAATTGAACCAAAACTTTTGTCATAGGGCACCATGGATCCCTCATATGTTGATGAGATCAAAGGTTCATGTGCCAGGGTCAAAGGTTACATGGGGCGGCCCACAGCTTTATTCTTTGAATATAGCGAGCGCAAAAGCCGAGAACCCGACTTATAGTTCTGGAATGTTTTTAGAAATTAAAAAAAAAAAAAAAAAAAAAAAAAAAAAAATTACATTATTTACAAATTTTTCTAAGGTTTTAAAATTGCATTGACAATTGGATAATTCAAATAATCAATCAATTTTATTGCTAAGGTCAATCTTAGTCCAAGCAATTTTGAGGCCACCCAACAAATCTGATCAAAGCCAGTCTTGACCCAGGTCAATTACCCAGCCCAATCTTGGCCCAGGTCTATTTTGATACATGTCAATCTTGATCCAGAAAAATATTGATAGATGTCAATCTTGAGTAAAGACAATCTTGATAGAGGTAAATTCTTGATCTAGGGGTTTTATCCAATCAAGTTGATCACGGTTTTGACCTGGGATCAATCTTGGGATGCTCCGTGGGATTGTCCAGTTTTAACATTT
The DNA here is from genome assembly GCA_023653785.1 of Ophioderma brevispina. Classification (NCBI taxonomy): domain Eukaryota; kingdom Metazoa; phylum Echinodermata; class Ophiuroidea; order Amphilepidida; family Ophiodermatidae; genus Ophioderma; species Ophioderma brevispina. Next base: position 14,834 of record JAMKCH010066043.1, read on the forward strand.
GAATGTGAAAAACAGTTAATCCTGGGGAACCTCTTCACTGCCCCATTGAATAATTATTTTTACTTTTAAAGGGGCCATGGTCCGATCGCTAATAGCTTGTCCCCAGAACCCCAGATTTTACCGGAAGTGGTCAAAATTTGGTATCAGAAAAAAGGATGCTATTTTTCTCATTTACCTGTTGAAATCATCGGTAAAAGGAGTTGGTTTGGAAGTATAGGGAAAATTGAACATTTTTGTCGACCAATATTAATTTACACGTATTATGGGATACAAAATCATGTTTTCATAGCTCTCACAGCAAAACGGATTGAAATACGCCCAAACTTTGCAGATGGGGGTTTTGGGTGAAGGTCATTCTATCAAGATAAACAATTTTATTTTACTTAAATCAGGGGCCATCTTTAAATGGAGTCACATTCAGATGTATTAACAATCTTGATCCTCAATCTAGATTTGTGTGAAGATTGTTAAAGTAATCTGTGTCTGTGATATTGAAATGTTGATACATGTGTAACTTGTTATTATGCAATAGACTGAATTTGTGTCCTCCATGTGTTTTCATGTAATATAAAAAAAAAAAACTTGGTTGGTGCATCACTGGGACCTCAAGTCTATTCATAGCGGGGATGAAACAAATTGATGGTAGTATTCCCAAATACATGTCTAATGCTTGATCATTGAGGCCTTTGTAAACAGCATATACAAAAATGACTCTGACCAAATTAATAACAGGCTCTCTGGAGAGCCAGACCGATTTTTGTATAATTAATTACTACATTGTTATTTGTATATAAGAATTTTTTATGGGTTGTGAATTTTACCCTTTATGATTTGTACAATATTTTTAATTCATGTATCTTGTAGATGTTGTGGGTACATTTAAAAAAACATGAGAGTATTGTGAGGATACAAACTAGTAGCACCATAGGCCTGGTATATTAGTCTAGCAGATTACATGGGTCCCATGCTTCTCCTTAGAATAAAATTCTATTGATTGTTAGCCATCTCTCGACATCTTCAAGAATCTTGATGTTACAAAATTTTGTCCCAAAGGGTCCTTTGGTGCATCATTGCTCTTAAGTGATCAGTCGTATGAAGTGATTCAATTTAGCGGAAAAGTATCTTCAAATTGAATCGTCTATCATAAGGATTCGAAACTATTATACTGTGGTGTATTTGTGTGGTTCAGTTACAAGATATGGGTGAACATATGATAAAGGTCATTGAACTTTTGATGTGGTCTTTTACAGGGGGGGTTCAAAAATGCATGGATCTTGCCCAAATTGGGGGGGGGCCTGTGTTTTAATGACAATATTTTTCCAAGTTAAGTGTTGTTACCAGTTTTAAAGAGTTATATTTGATATGAAATAAAGTAAAAAAGAACAAACATCATGGGTCTTTTTTTTACTAAATGTAGAGGGAAACTGAGATTCTCATGCCTGTACTAGGCAGGTGTTCTCGGGGTTCAGGTGTAAAATAATAAAAAAGGCTCTGAGTGATAGCATGTACTGTACTAACATTAAAGGAGAACCTGTACGACGAATAAATTCTACAAATTACGCTATAAAATAATTATTGAGCAATATTCAAGTGGTTTCATGGAAAAATGGAATATACTATACCATAAAATGAATTAAACCATCTAGTCTGACTGTGTGCTATTTCAAATTTGCGCAAGTCTATACAAGTTATGCGTTATGGCCGGCACCCTTTGTGTCAGTACATGACATGGAAATACACATTATGAAAAGCGTCACATGTAAAGGTGTAGGACGATACTGTGCCGTCTATTACATATACCATATACACTAGCACGAACTTTAAATAGGCACATGGTCAGACAAAAATGTTTTTATCTTTTATGGTTAGATAAATCAGTTTTCCATAAAACCATGGGTTCAATTATTTTTATAGCATATATTGAAAAGTTATTGTTAGTACAGGTTTTCTCATTTTAATATTACACACAGAATTTGTTTTTTTGCATCAGTAATTCTCATAATGCGATTGCAATAAATTTCAGGGAATCCAGTCCGAGTGTTCTTCGTATTGTTCTAAGCATCAATCTAGGTTTTATGCAGTTTCCCCTTTTGAGAGGCCTGCTTTTGTTTCCCGTTGAAGTCTCTACTATCAAATTACAAATTCATTTTCCCAAAAAAAATTGATGGGAAAGACAATTACCCTGAAATATCCTAGTAGGGAGGTAGGAACTGTCGCTCGGGAGGAATCGAATAGCTGGTTCACTTTGGCTATGGGGAATGTCCTTCTATGCTGGTGTTTTGTTGTCTACATCGGGGGCTAGGGGGAAAACCAAGGTAAATTCATAATAAATTATTAAAATCAATAATCGTCTATTCCCACAAATAAAACTGGCACATTTTCTTTAAAAGGAATAAAATGTCACTTCAATTAATTTCCCCAAATATAAGTGACTAGTGATACACATAGACTTCAGCAAACATGAGTTAAGATATTCATCACCGGCCCGGTATGCGCTGTAGAAAAACACTTCAGATTACCTTTATATGGGAGTGCAGGACTTGTTCTCTTGTAGGCAGCTGAATAGATTTCAGCTGTTACCGCTCTCCAATTAGACTGAGTACTTTTTTAGGACAAAATACTTAACCTCATTCCCCCCCCCCCCCCCCTCAATAACTAAAATATTAGCTTCTATAGTGCGTATTCAATTAACTTTGGCCATGTTTTCAATCATTTATTCGAAAAGAAGAAACATGAACAAAATGAGAGAATGTTGCTGGGCAAGCTTTCGACCTAACAACTTTTTGCAGAACCAAAATCCGAAACTTATTGCTTAACTTCATTCTATTCAAATGTACGCGTTTTCAGAAGAAGAAGAGTTAGTGTCAACGACCTATATTAGAATGTACACTGGTTAGTATTATGAGGGAGGACAGGTATTGTCACTCAACCACAATCGTGGAGGTGGTAACACCTGGCTATAACAAATAACAATGGCCCTACATACCCGACCCATTGTAATATCTTTAGGCTAATGGTTTACTGAATCTATACATATCCATTGGTCTCTGATATAGGGGAAAAGAAAATGAGGTGGACAGTTTATTTATTTTTAAGAAAATGTGCCAGTTTTAGGTGCGGGGAAACAGACAATTAGTGTGATTGTAATAATTTTTATGATTTTTTTTGAATTACACTTGGTTTCCCTTAGCCCCTCGATGGGGACAAATAATTTTTGACAGTTGTTTTTTGGGTCTACGCCCCATAGTCTACTTGGGCAAAGACTAGAAGTAGACATTTCATTAGAGTCCAAGGATGCAATGAGGTAGTGCCATTTTTCCGTCAAGCGCTACTACACAAATCAGACAGTACATGATGGAATCAATCGAGGTCTTTCACCTCACTCATGCATAACCTGTAACCAAAAGGTGTTTAGTTCCCGTAGTATTCGTCATCCAGATCAATTGAATACCCGACCTCAAAGTACGTGTGCTATTCAAGTGTGACCTATACTTTAATGCATACATGTCGTTCTTTAGATTTATAAAGCTCCAGAAATTTGGTATGGACTTTGCCATTCCCGCCAAGATTGCCGCTATTCGAAAGGTTGGAAGTCCTATTGAAATACATCATTTGCATCCTTGAGACTTCTATTGAAACGTTTACCAACGGAAACTCCATAAACCTCCCAGACTCCAAGTGGGCCAGTGAATCTTAACTTGAGTGTTCTAGAATTAGTTATTTAAGACTGTGCCGAGTATTTGCGGACACGTAGGTTAAAAGATATTGGGCCATGTGAGTTTAGAACTGTTTGTCCGCTTTGGTTCAATAAAATCTGGACCAGAAGTGAATGAAACCAGACAACTGTCTTCTTCATTGTTTTCATTTTTATTCTTTCTTTGCCTATCACTCCTCGTTGCACATATCCCATTGGTCATTCATAGCATCAGTATAATATATCCACTTGCTGTCCAAATGAAGTCACAATATCACATGATAAAAAAAAAACAATCTGGCCCTGGAACAACAAATAATGATTCTCTCCAACAAAAAAACCGGCTGCGAGTCACAAATTTCAGATTAATTAGTTGCCAAGTAAAGCTTACAAAATCACGGAATGTAATTTTTCAGAGATAAGAAATAGTAGACCCACATATCGTTGGACAAGCAATAATTCATTTTTTCTTAAGGGTATTGTGATTCCAAAGGCTAAAGTAGCGCCTTTAGAAAAAGTTTTTTTGAAGACAATTCATTCGGCAGCCATGTCACTTTTACAGACCTATAACTCAAAAAGTAGTTGGTGATTTTTCCAATGGGTTTTGTGGGCGCCGGTCACAATTGGGGGAGGGGGTTATAAAACCATAATGATCATTAAACATAGTGAACAAAATGAGACCAAGATTTAGATGTAAACTGTTATGTGATTTTTGGGTAATCTTTGGATTTGGGACTGAACAAACTGATTTGGAGAACTGAAGCACTTTTTTGAAGTTCTATGAGATAACTCATACCCGTGGTAAAGTTCAGTGTGACACACACATGACAATATGGTCCTGCACAGGTACTGTGAGTGAAACCAGAAACTACCAATTGAGTGATCTCCATTATACCATTGTGCGTACTTCACCGGACTTAACCTTTGGTATTGCCACTATTTACAGTATCTATAACCTTCCTCTATACTAGAACTCCACCTTTAGGTCGACCAAATAGCAAGGTTGAGAACCGTACACTATATTAGAATGTCTTTACACTGTAATCCACCTGAGATCAGAAATACTGCAAATTAGCCCAAACATGACCGTCAAACTGCTGCAATAAACAGTCTGAACTCATTCGGGACCATTTGTAAAGGTATTTTCTGGCCTTATACATCCAATCCACCACAAAGCACATAGCCTCATTACCATGCCCACATTTCGTAAGCTATAGCAATTAAATTGGGTTCTAACCCATAGGTTACCAAACTGTAAGGGCATGAATGAGACCATGGAAGCTTGTGCAATAACATCCCAATCTGAGTTCAAACGGTAACTCAAGATGAAATTTAAGATGATCAAAATGGTAACACAACAGTTACTGTTTCTCAAATAATTCCTGTATTATTGAAAATACTGCAAAGAGTAGTAAAGCAAAATTAAATATTAACATTCATGAGTAATAAAAAGCATAAATACTGGAAAGGTAAAAGAAGGAGGGGAACTTCAGAATACAGCAAACGGTCAATTGGTTCCAACCATTTGAAACTGGCTTCCATCTGTTCAACAGGTGTAAGCCAGTTTTAACAAGATGGAGTCAAGTGTTGCCATAGCAACTGTACTTTGAAGTACCAACCCTTTGAACACTGTTAATCCAATTGCATTGTCCTCACAATATTGAAATAAATAATTTGGCAAATTGGTAAAATACTAACTTCAAACATAATAATCACTGGATGCTAAGTTTTGGCATCGATTTATTTACAATTGCTGCCCGTGTTACCGAGCGTGACAAATCTGTCCGCGTACCCCCACACGGTACACAAAAACCAAGACCGTATCTAACTAAAATATCGTAATCATCAACAAAATGTAACACTCAAAATCTGTCCAGACTTTGTACTACTTAGTAGTACATGGGACTCAGAATGCAGCTTGGCTTGTTCAAATGCTATACAGTAACGGATGCCGCTGTACGCTGAACAGAATCGCTGACGCCACAGTAACACAGGCAGTAGTAAAAGTATGTACACCAAACTTGGTATTACCACCAACAATTGCTATGTTTAACATAATATGTATAAACATTCAAAAATAAACATGGTAAACATGTTCCAGAACCTAAGGGGGATAAAAACAAACACAAGACACATACATCTAGCATAATCATTTATCAATTTTTTTCTCCTACTTGAATTCAATACCAGTACTGAAATCTGTTCAGTGTTATTAGCATATAAAATGTGCATATATGGGCAAATAAAATATTTGGTAAAAAATCTGGGGGGAAAAATAACTTGAACAAGTGGCTCAATGTTGGCCTACTAAATTCAATGATCTAAAAAGCACTTTTTAAAATACTGCCATGAAGAGGATGATTATGATGCACAAGTCACAATTTTTTAGTTCTGTCAGTTGCAAACTAAAAAATAACAAGCTTTCAAGTTTCTTAACAACAATTAACATGATCACAAGAGTATATTCCAGTGGATTTGACTTGCATTCTATATAACATTGCCTATTATATTCCTATCACTGAAGAATTTGTCAGTTTAAAGAGGTAATTATGCATATTTAGGTTGGGTAGAACTGCATTTCATTTGCATTGTTTGGACATGGGGTGATTAATTACAAGAGAGTAACGATTATTTGCCCTGCTCATTTCTTTACAAGGTTAAAATGTACTCTGGTTAGTAATAATGAAATTATAAATGTTACCCCTTTAAACACACAAAACTTCAAGATTTGATGACATAAACTTGACTATACATTTATATTAAGTATGTACATTTACATAATAACCTGGCCAGAAAAATAAATTAGTATGTTTGTTGTATATATTTCATACCACAGTTTTTGGTATCAGTAGAGTATTTAACAACAAGGAAAAGTTACTTTTACATTTTCCAACACACAAAACATACTAGTTCATTTCTGTAGCCTTTATTTCTCACTAAGACATATTTATCACTTCAAGATCTTTGACTGGCTAACATGGTAAGAAAATAAACCTTTATATGCATCATTACTTTCTTGTATTTCTTGATTACAGACATTGCACAATTTCAAGTGACATACATCTTTTCGATCACACATTTCAAATGTATTGCTACGTACTTCTCGGATATCACATCCAAGTGCGGTTCCAACATTCCCTTTTCAAGAAGATTTCCCCCCGCACTTGTAAATTGGTTTGGCTCCATTGGTGGTAACTGAGGACTGCTACACAGGGTCAGTCACCAAATATTTTTCCTTTAAGAAAATTTCAATGTCTGGAAGAAGGATGTATCTGGGAATACGGCAAAGGAAATATAGTTCTCTTGAAGGGTTAAATATGCGGGATGGGGAAAAAGTATTCAATATGTTTACATACAATCACCAGTTTCATTTTGGTACAAATTTCAGTAAAAAGTGGTTAACAAAGTTTTTTTTCAAGGCAACCGTACACTCTGCCCAAAACTCTTAATAGAGTACCTGGAAATCATTGTGGAACATAGAGTTTTGAAGTCTGGTTCAAAATAAAGTCAATATGCTGAGGTAGGGAAGGAATGGAGAATGGTTTAGATTTATGGAAATTCCACGGTGACGTCCCCTTTGTAACGTCCATGAGTCCTTTTCTAGAGTTTAGTAATCTCTATTTAATCAATCATGAGCTGCACTAAGCACAGAACTCTAAATTATCAATTAGGAATAATGAATTGTTGCAAATTCAACATGTGTAACATCTATGACGTTTCCACAAATGTAACGTCCATAACACTCATTCTGATGTGTTTCTATACTAAGTAAGGTGGTTCCCATACTTTTATTCAAAGTTAGATAGTGTGTTGCTGGTGGTTACATTATTAAACAGGAGCCATGAAGTTGGGGTGGCAACTTCAAAGAGCTTTTGTAATGAATGATGTCCAAAAAAAATGCTTGTCCATTCCTCGTAACCTCCATGACATTCCCTTCTAAGCTCAGATCTTTTTATCAGTTGGATTCTCCCTTAAATTTCATGCTCATGTTAACTTGACTGTGCCTCGTAACATGACCACAAGTAAAATAATATCAAAAGCATTCGGTTTATTGGAATACCTTTTGAATATAGGTTGGTGATAAAAATGTAACGTCCATGACGGTGGAATTGCCCAGTTACAAAATGCAAGCAGATTGTTCAATTTCTTGCAAGCTTTAAAATAACATTTATCTCCTTCTCTTTACCCATCCATGATATCATCCACGCTGATTATTAGCATCCCAGTTTAAGCACAGAAGCGAGAACAAAACAAAACCGCTCGTGCAAACCAAACCACACAGACAATTCATAAAGAAATCCACAACTAAGGTGCTAATGTAAATGATGCAATAAGATCCATGGCGATGAATTGCTTTTGATGTATGCGAGCATACAATTTAGAGAGTTGCTAGTAGTTCTGCAAAATGTTTTGAAATTTTACAGAAGACAAAGGGACCCTTCGCATCTTTTATATTGACGGTATCTTTCGGAAACAAATCACACAGCATGCAGCCAGTCCTTGAAGTGTATTCCATTATTTTTTTCCATAATTAAACACACTGATTATGTTCATATTTAAATACGAATTAGAATTGTAAAAGTTAAAATCCCATTCACTTTTAAAAAATAAACCAAAGGAGTATTATAAATTGGCACTTAAAAAAATCTAAAACGTACTTTATGAATGTTTAAATCTTTCTCTGTTCTATAATATCCTTTACTAATAATATTTATGTTGTACTATGATGCTGCTTTAAAACCTACGTCAATCCATGCAACTGATGACAATTCGAATTAAGCTGATGGTAAAGTGGACAGACTCTTTGGCTAGTTTCCATTTGTACATTTTCTTTTTAAACACAACTTGCATTTTTTTTAAAACCTCAAACATAGCACAACATTAAACTTAACACATGCAAAACCCTGCATATAACAGTATCCCTTTCTTTTTCCCATATTGTGTCATCATCCATGTCATTATTTTACAGTACTCAATATCACATACAAAAACAATGGGTCACAATAGACATCCTTGCCTATCTCCTCTTCCATTTTAATGTAGTTGGTAAACAATCAACTGTTCCCCAGAACAGTAGCACAGTCAGAATTCCATGGGGTAAACACCAGCGGACCATAAGTGTACCGACAAAACACCTATTTTTCAAGAATTTGCAGAAAAATCCCTGGGTTTTTGCTGTCGTTGTTAGTGCAAATCATGACCTTTTCTGGCTGTGCACTGCTCATGTTGATACCCGGTTGGTTCAGATGATAAGAGTTGGTATATAGTGATGTACCACTGATTCAAGTTTATATCAAGTTTTAATGCTGTAGCTTTCAAAAATTACCCTGTTACATTTTGTCTTATTTATGAAATTTAATTCCATTTTTAAATTTAAAATGTTGTGAATTGATCACACTATCATCCAAGGAAAGAATATTTCGATAAATTGATTTAATTTTTTGCTTAAATGCACATTTCCGTTGTTTGCATTTCTGTTTTGATACTCACCACACAACTTGATATTTTTAAGTCTTCTATTAATACTGATACACATGCCACTTGGGCAAGTATTTATTGCACAGCTAGTAGACAATTTAAATTAGTTGAAGTGTTTCAAAGGAAACCAACTTTTCCATGTTACTTTTGTTTTTAATTTCAGTGGTACATCTTAACGATATCCAAACTAAAGATTCACGCCCCCTCTTAGCATCACCCCTCATTTAAACATACAAGATGAGTGCTGACAACTTTAAACAAACACTCCTAGAGACTTCTACAACAACTGCCATACTAACAAAGCCTACACATGTGGTATATTAACAATTTGAACAAGAATTTAGCAACAATACACATAACATATCATACGATCAATGATTTCAGGTTATTTTTTTCTCATTAATACTACTTTTTGCATGTTTTCACACACATTTTTCAATACACCAATACTTGTGTAAAATATATTCCTTGTAAAGTGTCGCAATCATGTTAAAGGAAAACAAAACACAGATGGTCCGTTTTGTTTAGTAATAAACTAATAAATTGAGGGTCCTATTTAAAGTTTACACCAAAAAGGAGGCACAAATGAGTTAGGGGAGTGCCTGCAACAGGTAGACAAAGTACTGGTTGTGGGCACTTCTTGCCTCCCTCCTGCCTCTTGGGTATGAAATTAAGCATGGGTCCTTTTTTGGTATGTCCATTTCGCTTACCCCAAAGAAACCTTTGTACAGAGCGGCTATGTGAGAGTTATGTCAATTGAGCATCAATTTTAACACTCTACAAGGATCTATATTAATTTTACATGAGTATCAGTTGGGAAAAATGTTTAATTGACATAACTTCAGGGCCAACTTTCTTATCTTCTCTTTCGCAGTCCTTATACAATCCATTTCGAGTTTGAATTTTAAGATGCAGAAAAAAGAAACCAAATTCTCTACTCATGAGTGTTCAGACCCAATATGAATCCCAAACAGTGGTACTGAAAAAGCACAGGAAAATTAACCATTAAATAAACTTATGTTGGGATGATCTTAAATCGCAACCACTCGTTATGCCAACTAATCACTTTTCTATCTTTACATCAGCATCAGTTGTGGAGTTGTCTTGGTTACAGCTGTCTCCCCGGGTTACAAAGATGTTTGCCGCGGTTGACACATCTGTTCCTCCATTAAGTATACACATATATACAGAGCTGACATCAATACCATGCAATGTCAGTGTTTGAATTAAGGAGTTTGCTTCAAAATTAAATGTGTTTAGGAATCATCACACTTTTTTGCTCCAATCATAATCAAAACCATATTAATGGTTTTGAGTATTAACCAAAAATGGTACTTAATTGTCCCTGTATAGTGTATTTTGGTGCTTGTAAGGAAGAAAAATGTGTAATAAAAAATGAACTTTTTTTAGACATGACTTTGTAAACAATTTTCTTACTTTTAAACAAGTTGTTTTGTTTCTTTTTAACAAAATGCATACACCATTTCAAATTAATTTTACATTTTATGCTGTTTTTTGAAGCCAGTTTTAGTACTTTTCTTTGTCATTGTGCTTTGCTAAGAAGTAATAAAAACATAGACATTAATTTGTAGAATTATTTAACTTTCTATGGAAGAATTTATGAAAAAAAGATAAAATAACCGAAGCAAACTCCATAAATTCTTTTCTTTGGCTTTGAACAAATACATGGAATGTGACCTCCGACCTTCATAGAAGCAATTAAAAATGGCTTTCAACAAATGGCTAAGGAGAATTGTTAAATTTTGCTTTTATGACCACATCCAAAGTAAAAAAAAAAAGGAAAAATGCCAAACACACAAAATAATATGATAATCAACACTATTCCTGATCAAACACAACTCCTTTGTAAAAAAAAATCATATCATATCCGGATTATATCCTTTTACATTTACATCTTCAAGAATTGTCAAGGATTATTTTGTTGTCATCAGGTAGTCGCAAACAGCTTATCTATATTTCACCTCAGCACTCAGTAGCAATTTTATTACATTGTTAATATCATATTCATATATTACAATATGGTATATATCACATTCCATGCCTAACATAGATTCTATATATTACTATCCTAATAATACAATTTGGTTGTAACAGGGGGCTGAACTGGTGTCTATAAAATGCAGTACAGTAAGCAGTCAATAAGCAGTCAGTAAGCATTCAATAAGCAGTCAGTAAGCATTCAATAAGCAGTCAATAAACATTCATGAACAGCAGCAAAAGACATACAGGTGATTAAATACTCTCATTTGGTTTTCTGAATCTACAGAATGGCATAATTGAAAAAGTATATATTGTATGTCCATCATCAGCCTAAGAGCATGCTTAATAAAATAAATGACTAGAATTTTTTTCCTTTGCATCCTCGCTGTGATACATTTGTGCCTCATCGAAAAGTTTCGATCACATGTTGCTATACAAACTGAACGGGGAAGGATAAGTTTTCTTGGAGAAGACTGTTGTCCCTGATGAATTTAAAAGTCATCTCAAGCTTTGCCGGTAGTATGCTTGAGGTCTTTCAGGTTCCACTTTGTCAGGCTCTGTGGTCTGAAGTCTATTGTGAGGAAATTAACAAGCTTCATGTATCTAATGAACCTATTTAGAGTAAAACCAGCTCAGGAAAATAATAATGTAAACACACTACAAATTTGCATGCACTTGTCTAAACACATTTTGCTAACTGTCTGATTTTCATAGTTTGTGATGAAAGACTTTCATGGCAAGTTGCGTAATTTTTTTTTTACAATGCCGACAATTAATATTGAAGCATATGTACAGAACAGGTAACCAAAATTCCTTATCTTGTTGGCAACCAGACAAAATCATCATCATGTGGACCCATTAAAAAAACTGGTTGTGGACCCAAGGCAGCAATATCTGCTGATAGAAACATATCAATCTAAACCCTTATAATCTAGTTCCTAACTTTGGTTGTTTTTAATAACAGATATCAAGGATATACTTAAACTACCACCTGAACTCATTGATGATCATCCCATACAGTCGGGGGGGGGGGGGGGTTGAGTTACGACTGCACTGAGGATTGGACACCTTCTATGCCTCACACGAAGAATTGTGGAAAAATATAATCATGGGAGAGATGGCAAATTACAGTACAATGGTCCACCAGTAGCTTTTTAATATCTTATTTAACTGTTTAAATCATTACCCTTAACAGCATGGTTGAACTAAACAGTTATGTTAGTATAACACCTGATTACACTCAAATTAATGGGTTAAGGAATACATGCAGTCAAAGGAGAAGATCCAATAAATATGCTTAAGTTTTTTCAAGTATTTTTTTCATGCATGCAATTTTTTTTTTAAATTTTAAACTCATATCACCAACAGATGAGTATTCAAATATCAGGCTTACTTTACTGGTTTCTGTTTCTTTTTTTTAAATTTCAGGGGGAAAGTATAGCACGATGTGATTGATAATCCATATTAGATTTGCACCATTTTGACGATAAATTCTTTGATTGGAATTTGCATAATATAAAGTACAAAATATTTTTTCTTGGGGACAGTTTGTTGTTGCTGCTGTTTCAGAGAAAAAAAAATCAGTTTTGTCTGAAAAATTGAGAATAAGTTCAAGCATATAGGTCATTCCCCCCCCAATGTGTTAGCAGTCTCATGAAAGCACAAGAAGATTCATCACAGGGGGGTAGGAATGCCAACCTAAAGCAACAGCAAATTCAACACGGCATTAAACTCCGGTTGCTAGTTGTTTCAAAGTTAATGGGTAGGAGGGCGCTCTGACACATATCGAACGGTTACAAACAAGATGACGAAAGGCTAGGCCTGGTCCGAATATTTAATCTAAATGACCGTTATTGGAAATTACACTATTTTGCAGGGGGTTAATCCACTAACCCCAACGGGAGTTTAGAACAGTCAATATTTTTTCTAATTTATCATGATATTATAAGATTTTTTGAACAAAGGTTTAAGAGATGATTTTTAATGTCCACTGGGACGAGACTGCCTAGAAATGCACGTAGCAGTGCCCCAATTACCGTTTGAAATCCCCAATGCCCAAATCGAGCCAGATCGTGTCCTACCCACCCTGGAATCACAGCTCACAGCACCATTTAGGGTTGGGCTAAATAGAAATTATGCTGATCCTAATTTAAATCTAAACATATTCTTAATGAGTGATTCTTCTAACAAGGCACTAACTAGAACCTGGACTCACAATCATTATTAAAGGCCCATTCATGATATGGGTTCTTTGAACCTATTAGAAAGGGTCTAATTCCTACGTACCAATTTGAAAGCTAATGAATTTCACTAATGTTAAGTTATACAGATTACACCTCTTTCAGCTAGTCACAGAAGTCCAAAGCCAACCCTATTAACACACGCAAATGTAGTTGGTGCTTGTGAGCTTATCTATAGATTCCATCCTCCATGCTATGCAATATTTGGGCATTAAATCAGAACGGTTATTGGTCCACGGCATTCAAGGCATTGATGAAGCAAGGCTGATGTCATTAACAGAGACGAAGCAACAATTACCCTACGTTTCTACAGTGTGTGTTTACGGGAGTAACATATGGTATGTTTGCTAGAGTTAATGGGGCATCGTGCATTAACATTCGATTGCTAAGACTGGCCCTTTGTAAGGACATGACCTTTGTGAAAGTTTGTCCCCTCTCATAAATACTGGTCTGTAATGCTATATACACAAGTTGGACTATAATACACAATATAAGCAGTTGTTTCTAAAATAGGCCTATACACCCTGTACAATGAGTGACAGATAAGCATTATGCATTCAAATAACCAATGTTTGAAGCAAAGTTGGTATCCATATAACTTGGTCCCGTTTTGACTGGTGGATAGTTTCTTTCCAACCATATCTTCTGATCAGAGTGCACTATATTAAAGTTGAGAACTTGGTATTTGGTGATTGGTGCAAAATACCCAAATTGCAAAGTCGGTAGGGGTAGGTGTGGCTTTACAGTGTGAATGGGGGTATTGTGTATCTGGGGATTGAGGATGTGGCAGGTGAAAGGAATAATGGAATGTGGGTGTTTGCTTTTGCTCTTTGGAGTGGAGTAGTGCTAATGGGCCTATTATTTATGTTTTATCATGTACAAATAACCTCTTGGTGGTTCCTGTTACAGTAATTTTGGTAATGTTCTGAAGTATTCAGTATTACTTTCCCAAATAAGTCCAAAACTCAGAAATTAGAACCCGATCTTTTATAATTGATACTCCATTCCTTTTTGTTTAAAAAGATGTTCAGAGGCAGACTGAAAGTCTAAGCGACAATCTTTGATTTCAAATTGGGTGTGTACTATTCTGATGAAGTGCAGTTGCCATGGCAACTAATTCAACAACACAATCCCCAGAGTGCTAAGTTCATGAGAATGCACATGCTATTTTGTCACTCACTTTATCACAGCAGGTTAAGTAATTAGTCACCACTATTGAACAGAGAGGTACACAGGTTAAAAGCTCAACTTATTACAATTACTGGCATTACACTAGCAGCTCATGCAATTTTTTTCTTCTTTTTTTTGTTATTTTTGGTACTGTTTGGTGAATAGCATTTGGAATCCAGTCCATTGTTAGTTTCTGGTACGGTATGTGGGGTTTATCTGTGATAATAAGTACTTGTCTAGACTTTCAATTGAGCAGTGGACCGCCGAGAGAGTTTCGACCTGTAAGAGACAAAAACAAATATTACATATAAGCTTTTGATTGTTGAGGATTGCTTGTTGAACAAGAGACACCTTTTACACAGAGGGTGTTTTGAGTCCATCCCATAATGCACCGTTTCGGAAATAACTCTCAATAAGGCCCAAATAGTTCTGTAACACAAAAACCCGGACTTTTACACTATTTTAACCCAAAATTGTAACCCAAACTATCGGGATGATCGATGTTCATGATTGAAAAAAGTCTGGTACACTAGTACATTTGGGGAAATATATCCCATGATACAATGCTGATCTCAGGCATGCTGGACAGCATCGCCAAGCCACCCCAACACTGATGCAGTCTCACTGCATACATTCGACCTTTGACTTCCAACCCACAGATGCCTCATTAAAATGATGCACAATGATGATTCTTACAATATGGGTGGGGGGGGGGGTGGAAGTGTTCCAAGGACTCTTTTCCGAGATGTAGTATTGCTCCGCCCCCACAAAACAGTACTTATTTGTTAAATCACAAACTATTTAAAGACATCTTTAAACCAAAGCTTCAAAAATAAAACATGCTGTTCATACAATCTTGTTCATAAGTCATTGGAACAGTTCTAATTGGCAGCTGACGCAAGATATAGGATGGAAGGGGCATTGTCAACTATGACTTTCTTTCCCCCTCCCTCCCAAGTCAGCATGAAAAAAATATGAGTTGAGGGGGAGGGAACCAATGTACAAGAGTATTCAACAATTTATGAACTAGATTGTAGGTTGTACACCTACCTTATAGAACCAGCTAATAATGGATTGAAGGCATAGAGCATCAAAGACATCTTTGTCTCCAAGAGTTGGCGAAGGAAGCCCTACGGTATTTGGTGCACACAGAAAAATGTGTGTGGAGTAGAAAAAACAAATGGGATATTATTTACAAGAATACATTCAAAAAATAGAACCCACTTGTAATGATTTTTTTCTTTTGGTGCTTCTTGCATGTGCAAAGTGGCATGTAAATTCCACTTTTGCATGTGCAGTTGTGTGTTCACACAATCACAAATATGCAAACTAAAAATGTTGGAAACAAAAAACTAAAAGCTGCTTTTTGGTGTGTAAATGAAAAAAATGGTACAGATTTTCAATCGGTTATAACTCAGTCAATATTTTAATTGTGTGGACAAACAGATTTTGGATAGATTACGGGCATCTAGCTACTTTCAAAACTCAATGTGCTTGATATATATTAGTCAATTTATTATGATATGAGTATTGAAAGTCCTTCATAGTTAATACTTTGCAAGATATAATTTAATAATGTGGTTTTCGTTATTACATTGTATCCTCTACCTTTAAACTTGTTTTGTTTGTTTGTCTTTTTAGTCACACATAAAACCCATGCCAAAAACTCAGTCTTGCACCTGTGAAAATGATAAATAGATTAAAATATACTAAGGCTTGCTACTAAAGGAACTTTTAAACAATTATGACAGGAAGAAAAAATGTTTGTACTTAAAGTGACAGGAGGAGATTTTTTAGGATACAAATTCTCTCAATTGCACAGAATCGACTGTAGACCACCTACCAATAACATTCCGAAGGTTATTGGACAAACACGTACAAAAGAAAACAGCCAAACCCTTGTTTTGAAATTGCCTGACTATCCGCTAATTGTCCCCATAGAACACTGCTTTGGACTTTCGGTCGTGGCACGACAGAAAGTACTAAATCATCATATTATTACCTAAAGACGGCGTATTAGGCTATACACTTCAGGTGTGATCTAATACATTGGAAAGCATTCCAAATATGAAAAAAACCCAGGTTCGAAAAAATTTGGGGCGATTCTTTCTGGAAATCTCCTCATGTATCTTTAAAGTCCATGGCCGATCACTAATAGGCCTCGTCCCAGAAGCTCCAGATTGTACCGAAGTGGTCAACATTTTGGTATCGAAGAAAGCATACTATTGTTCTCATTACCTGTGAAATCTTAGAGCCAAAGGAGTTTGTTTGGAAGTTATAAGCGGAAAAGGTTGGTCACCAATATTAATTTTACACCGTTACTATAGGGGACTTACAAAATCAGGTTTTTAGCCTCATCAAAACGGATGACAGATCGGCGCGAACTTTACAGAATAGGGTTTTGAGTGAAGGCAATCTATCCAAGATGAAAAACTCATTCCTTAAATTGGGTCATCCCCCTTTAAAATTAAAAAGGCACATTTCTATCCACCTAAAAGTTGTTAAAATACATCATGTAATTCACTCTGATCTAACACCTTTCTGTTCTAGACAAGTACCGGAAGGAAGAGGGGGAAAGTGAGAGAAATTGGAGGTCAGTAGGCGATTCGATCTAGGGCCACTCCAAATGCCAAATCCCATGGTGGATATGGCAGCCACACGGGTCTGCATGTAGGTGTGTTTTGGGTGATGAAGCAATACAATTTAAGGCGTATGAACGTCGATGTTATGTTTCCCAGTAACCGCCCACGTTAAGATTTTCTGCCCGCGTTTGCGATGACTGAATTTAGTAGATGTTAAACCAAAGAAGATTGCAAATCATTTCAAATGTAGGGTGGGTTTGACACAATTATTGTAGGTATTAGAACGTGCTGAAAGGTGGTGTAAATGGGCGTTACTGCAAAATAGAATAATGATAATGAAAAATGAAAATAGTGCCTCATTAGATTTGCAAAAAAATGTTACGGAAAAAATTGGGGACTTTCATTGGCTTACGTGGGACTTAATGCCTTTCATTTCAATGCTGTGGTTTTCCTGGTTATTTTGGACTTATGGGGATTTATTAAAGCTTGCCTTCTGATATTACAGTTTGATATTGAATTCATTCCCCTTATTTTACAATGTAAGGTCATTCAGCTGTAAAGTAAAGGCCATGGTCCGCTCGCCATAGCCCTTGTTTACCAGATCTAGATTTTACCGCAAGTGATCAAATTTTGCTATCAAAAGAAGCAACTATTTTCTTATTTACCCGTGGAAATTCTTCGGCTAAAGGATTATTGTTTTGAAGTTATAAGAAGAAAGCCACTACATTTTGGTTACCACATCATTTTACACAGAACTCTATGGGCCATTAAATCCCATTTCTAGCTCTCAATTTAAAATGGATGACCTATCAGAGCAAAAATTTACGATGGGGTTGTTGCGGGTGAAGACAATTCTATCAAGATAAAATATTTATATATTGAATTGGGCCATCCCTACTTAAGTGCATCTGCATGATGCACTCTATGATGAATGAGAAATAATGTAATTCTCAGGTACATTCCAGAATAAAAATCAGCACTAATATTTTTGATAAAAAACATTAGAGCGCTAACAATGTGCGCATGAAACTAAATTCTAATCCTAATGATTACACTACTAGGCGAAACATGTGAACATTTTGAGGGGCAGCTAACTTTTAGTTTAGAAATGTGAACAATGTTACACCGATTTTTCAACATTTGAGGGCTTTGAACAGATTTATTCAAATTAAGATTTTATTGTTGGGTCCTTATGTCAGATTTGTGTACCAAAAAAGACATTTTGACTTGAAAGTCAGTCCAAGTGAGGGTCTGGTAAAAACATACAGGCTAATTTTAAAATAGGAGCATGTTTTTGTACAAAAGACTACTTCCCAGTCCAGTGTGGCTACCCCTAGTATTTCTGACACCTATAGCATCACTCCCTACTGACCCCTTTACTTAAAATGTTTCGGTGGCAAAAAAAACAAACAATGAATTTGTCTTAATCTTCTGGAAACCAAGAACAGATAATGTCAGAAGGTAATCACCAAATCTTTTCAAATCAAACAAACTTACTCAGAAAATTTACATTGCTTTTCACCCAACCCTCCCCTGAGAGTAAAAAATAAGATCAGAGCAAAGGGATTAACTATGCACCCTAGGGTTGATGTTATTTAAACTCCAGGTTTTAACGGGTTTGTGTGCGATCCGTGCCTTGGACAGTCAATGTACCATTACTGGCATTTTCTTTGGCCGCGTCCTAATAGAGTTGAGCCAAAAAATATAAATAATTGAATGACCTGTGAACCATGCTGTCGTAACTCTCAAAATCGGTCGGGCACAGTTCAGTCTTCATTATAATAACTCATGTAATATAGGAAACTGAGACCCCTGGCAATTTGTATTGTTAGATGGTTTGATGTCAATATACAGGACGGTTCCAGGTTGTTCTTTTCATTGGAATTATAAACTATGCCGTAATAAAAAAAATGAAACCAGCCATGCCTAAACAAACTTCCGTTTTTTTTAAGATCAACATGAAAAGTTCCAGAATTCCTCGCATACACAATTTGTTGTACGTGGTGGTTAGGCAAATGACACAAAACAAATTGGAAAAATAAAATTCACTTTTACGTTACATAAATATCACTTGCAGATTACCAAGCAGTGAATTTGTAACAAAATTTGCCAGAAAATGAAAATTGAACACAAAACAGATACAACCAACTAATAAAAATCACAGAAATGTTTCCAATTAAGAGCTCGAGATCATCAAGGCGTGCAAAATTTGGGATGAGTTTAGGGACATAAACTTCAGAACACAAATTTGCCTTGAAGCTAGATCATTTTTTTGACTGTGAAGAAAAATGAATGGGTGAAAGAAAATTGAGAAAGGAACTCATGAAATGATTGTTATCAGATAAAGAGGGTGACGTTAACAATTCCAGAACAAAATGAAACACACGTCAAGGTATTATGATAATCCACAACAATATGGTTTATTTACAGTGGTCGGGGCACTTTGGGTCCATATCTTCTGGGGTTATGTACTACATCATAAAAGATAAATATCAACAAAATTTGCAATTTAAATTTCCATTTTTAGTGACATTTAAGCTCAACGATGTGTTAATATATGTAATTTGGGAGTAGATATCAACATATTTTACAGTGGTGGTTTGATTTTAGTGTAACTGGTAACCGACAGTCAATGTTATTGTAACTGGTAAGCAACAGACAATTTAGTGTAACTAGTAACCGACAGTCAATTTTAGTGTACCTGAGTAATTGAACGCCAGTTATTTGGAACTGGTAACCGACAATCAATTTTAGTGTAACTGGTAATCGACAGCCCACTTTAGTCAGCAAACTGGTTAATGCAGCCCACTTCGTGTAAGCTGGTAAACGACAGCCCAAATTTTTTCCCGGGGGTACTCAACTTTGGTTCGGTAGGGATGTGCGGCCGGATTTCCGAACTTGGGGGCTTGGGAACGCGTTTTGTCTCCGAAAGGTAGGGGCTGGAAAATGAAATTTTGGGAAATTTGCAGGATTGGGAGCTGAAATGTGGCTAAAAATGCGGCTTCTGAGGCCAACATTTTCTGAAAAGGGGGACCTTAAGAATTGAATTATGCTGCGACTGCGGGGTTTGGGAATGCTGGAGAGATGCGAAAAGGGGGTCTTACGGGCCGCACATACCCGTAACTCTTCCAATGTCAGTGCCCCCGGGCCCATTTTAGTGAACTTGTAACTGACAGCCCACTAACTGGTAACTGACAGCTCATTTTAGTGTAACTGGTAACCAACAGCCCATTTTAGTGTAACTGGTAACCGACAACCCATTTTGGGAATGCGTAACCGACAGCCCATTTTAGTTCAACTTGTAACGGCCAGCCAACTTTAGTGTAATGGTAACCGGAGCTTATTTTAGAATCAACTGGTAACCAACAGCCCATTTTAGTGACACTGGGAAACAACAGTCAATTTTGTATTAGATTTTTTACCCCGAAGTTGTCTGGTGTCTAAACGTCTATGCCAAGCAGTAGGTAATATTAGGAGATTGTAAAACCAAAGGCAGATGTCAATACAAAAATTTGTGAAGTAGATTAAAAACAAGTTTAAAAAAATAGGGACAATAGTCCCCGATGGTCATCTGTACAGAAGCGGTGATTATAATAGTGAAAGACCTGCGATACCTCTATATGGCGTCTGACCTCCACATATGTACCCCATGTAAGGCTATTGGTTATAATACATAAGCACATAGCATATGAACCCGATCCATCACTGCAATGAAACTCAAACAGCAACTGTACACTAAAAACATGTTCCACATACAACAATGAACTAAGTGACCCTAAATGACTTTGCATCTGATCTGTATAATCCATCCAAAGCCTTGTATCAATACACATTTATACCAAGTATGAAACTTGACCTGTCACTGCACTAAAATGCTTGTCAAATGTGTGCAAAATGGCCTTAAATGACCTTATGACCTATGCATTGTACTTGAAAAAGCTGTTTAAATATTTACCTTTCAATGTCTGACCTGATCCACCACTGCATTAGAAACTAGACAAAACTATCCATTCAGTAACTATTTGCATAGTGATGTTGAGCCCTTAATGACCTTGACGCTTGCCCTTATGGAGCCCTTTCATGACTTTGACTCACCCTATGCAGCCCACATCGGCCATAGCATACCATATATGACCCAACTGGACTTTGAATAATTAAAAAGATTATAGAACCCAAGGACCAGAAGTTGTTATGCACTAAAAATTTGATTAGGAACTATTTACAAACTCATAATACGATAACTCCTCAATGACAATTTGACATCAGTGACATGTATTAGTGTATATGCCCCTTTAGGCATAAGCATACCGCACATGAACTCAACTCACCTTTGACAACGTATGAACAGAAAAAGTATGTACACAGTTTAAATAACAACACACAGAGAAACAGATATGACCACACCGCATGCAAACCATAGAAGGTCTTCTTGCAGACGACCCTAAAATGGCAATAAGCGAAAAAGGCACAAAATCTGTCTTACACAAACCAAATCCCCACAGGAAGTGTAAGACAGTTTTGGACTCTCTGCCAATTGGAGCTTCTAAACGAGTGGTGAGACACCATCATTTTACCTTGAGGGAAAAGCTTGTATCCAAATCTAAACACTTTTCATACATGGATACATTTAAAAGAATCTTATAAGTAAAAAGGCATCTAACATCAATACCAGTATAAATAGTGAAAAGAGTTTTTTGAATAGGAAAAGGTAGCAGGGAATTTGGTCTCTCTAACTGACAAATAATAATTCAAGTGGTTAATAAAACTCACTTCAAAATTTTTAAACGATTTTTTTTACACCAGATAGACCCCTTCTTGCTCTTTATGGCCACAATTACAAGCAAAAGAACTTAACAAGGAATACAACCGGCTACTTTTACGGAGAAACTTAGCAGTGTACAATGATTGATTCACATGGCGCTACCTGAGTTTAATACACCTCATCAAAAAGACGGTTTTGGGCAGAATAAATCAAGACATGGACAATCAAAGTGTTTCAACTGTTGTATGACATAGCAAAAGACAAAACTGAATGAATTTGTATGACGTGGACAAAAAAATAGGGAAAGCTGTCGCCGAACAGATATACAAATATCAGGGGTAAGTAAAGATCCGGTTTTTTTTCAAATAACTATGACAAAATCAATATGCATTTAAAAAGCTGAAGAAAAAGGATTATCAGTAATTAATGTTAAGCTGCACTAAATACAGAATTGTCTTATGTGGTCCCTTTGACCATCTGCCCCCAAATGTTTTTTTTACAATTATATGCAAACCACCAAATATAACCCCAACTGATCATCACGCACTAGCAATACGGCAAAAACATGTTTGAGTCACATTCACAACAAATAGCTGTAAGTGACCTTAATGACCTTTGACCTCCAACACACATATACACCCATAAGTCCCCTTGCTCTAGCGGTAAGTATTACTTAAGTAGAACCGATCTTTCACGCAAAAGTAAAACGTTACCACAAGGTTTACCACATGCATAAAACAAATGACCCTAAACGGACCCTAAAATTAACTTTGATGCATCATTTGTACCCACATGAGACCCCTTGTTTGACTACATGAGTATACCAAGAATGACCTGATCTGTCAGTTCCAATGAAAGTTAAAACTCCGGCAAAGAAAAAGAAGTATAATGTTGACCACAGAAAAACAAACTCTCACAGACCCACAACACCTTGAAATTGTGCTTGCTTATAAGGTTTTTCCGATAAAAAGTGGTGATGACACAAATATCAAATTGGAACAAAAACTTTATAATGCATGGGAAAAACGATCAGTTCTTTGACGAAATCTTACTCGCCTTCTTAAGTATTGTTTAATTATAAGGAGTAAATCTGTTTAATACAATGCAACGTAAGTATGTATTTCACTGGATTAAAATGGATGATAGTGATATGCCAGTGTGATTAGCAAGAAAAGAGACTTTGATAACACCAATATCGCTTAAAAGGTAGGAGAAAGGGTAGAGCAATTATGCAAGAACCTGCTGAAAAAGTAAATATAAGATTACAAATATCTAACATGGATTCAAATTTAAAATCATTAAAGCCACACACAAGTGAGTAAGAGTGAGAGAGAGAGAAATTACAATGTATGCTTGTTGAGAACTTTCCAACTTTGATACGCAATCTCTCGTAAAAGGACTTGAAAGCTGTATATGTTGCATGAGTTGAGAAGCAAAAAAGGGAAAGAGGCATATACTTCATAGGAATCATTAAGTTGACTCAATTGATAATTGTGTTTTAGGCATTTCCCTCTCCCTAACTCCTACAACAACAGACTTCTTACGGAGAGTGGATTTTCAAAAGATTCGGAAACAAAGGTTTTTAACCCCCCCCCCCCCCCACCCCCCCCCCCCCCCCCCCCACCCCCACCCCCCCCCCCCCCCCCCACCCCCCCCCCCCCCCCTCACCCCCCCCCCCCCCCCCCCCCACCACCCCCCCAGTGTCTTGATTGACTTAGAATATGATACCCAAGGTGATAAGAGACCCTGGCACATTTCAAAAAAAGTGGCGCCCTCAAATTTTTCAAAAATCGATATTTTGCCATGTTTGGGAAGGCTTTTATATACAAAAGCCCTCACCGAAAATGATTAAGACCAAATTCAGCTTCCTTATGGTAAGAACGATTTATGTAATTTAACGTCGCCGGCGAGTCAAAATTAGCAGACGACGAAATGGGCGCGTAAAAAAAGAACACACACGCAGTATGCATGTTTCCAACGTATGCAATGTTTGATGGGTCTATAACCGTTGTGGTTTATATCAGTGAGAGTACTAGTCAAAATATTCAGTAATCTACACATTTGTTGATTTAAAGTTATGGAAAACTTAAAAGTTGGCCTACAAATTACCTACCTGGATGTCTTTATCATCCAGATCAATGTCCCTATCGGTTTGTTGGTGGGATGTTATTTTTTTGTTGTGTTAAATGTAAAAAATATCTTGTTTCTTCAATGGCCTAGACGATTTCAGTTGAGAGCAAATTGAAGAAATGTCAAATTTGTGAAATGTGCAGTGACGCTTTAAGGTGAATTGAGCTACTTTTTGGCAAGCCGGTGCTGCACATACCAAATTTTGTTGGGCCAACAAAACTGGGTTAATATCGTTTGGACCATTGTCCTCTCCAGTAAAGAAGTTTCATAGTGTTAGGCTTGCCTATGTGCATCTTCCAAATATATCGATACATACGAGTGAGGAGAGGAGTGGAGAGAGAGAGGGAGAGAGAGAGAGCGAGAGAGAGAGAGGGAGAGAGATTTTTTTTTTTAATGTTGTGAAAAAAAATGTCTGTGTTTCGTAAAATGCCTATTCTACCATGAGCACCTGACGGGGGTTCTACTGGTCAAAGGGGAGGAAGAAAAGGGGTTAAAATTATTAAGCCTAAACACAGTTTATCTCAAGTCAAAAGAGCAAGAAAAGAAGAAAGATAAGAAAGATAAGCAAAACAAAATCAGAAATGGCTGTGGAATATTATGGGAATAATTAAGCCGCAGATGGCCAAGTCTATATAACCTACCATGAGATAGCCTGTGATTCTTCGCGGATTTATTGGAGCGCAGGCTAGATTAATCAGGGACCTTGCAACAGGGTCGTTTATCATTGTATAGATGAACGTCGGACGTCGGACCACCACATACTTGGTGTTCCAAACCAGCACCTTTTCTTCCAGGAAGGTAGATAGCTCTCTTGATACTACAGGGCTGTATGATACAATAGCAACAGGAATAAACAAGTGATTGGTGAAAAACGACAGAGTTCGATAAATAAAGTAAAATTTCACACCACGAAAATAAAATCCAACTAGGCAGAAAGCAAGTTAGATGTCTGCAAGTACTGTATACAAGTGAATCACAAAAAAAAATGTGCATGAAAAAACACAAGTTGACCTTGACCTGTTTACTCAACTGTGAAGCAGGTGATGTTGTTTTCATGATCTGCATATTTTTGATTTCTATGCTTAAAAAAATTTAGGAATTTGGGGTGTTTGTGAAAAAATGAGGTAGCTATGAAAAAAATTTTGTGGTGATCCAATTTTTACCCAATCCAATGGGTTTCAGTTCCATATTTTGTGTGATGTGAATATGGTGGACAAATTCTTTACTGGATCAGCCCCTCGTGACGTTGAAAATCTTCATAATAATCTACCTCATTTCTTCCCAAATTATGCAGTGTTTCAGAGATAGGAGTCAGGTGGAAGCCTGTCTCGAGGCGGCAATGCCACCCTGTTAATTGCCACATCACCCTGTTGTGAGCGACTGCATTCAACAAATTTAAGTCAAAACATCGTGTTTTAATTTTAAACACCAAGTGAACATCTTGAAGACCCACCCCTCAATCTAGGCGGCTGAGCTACCCACACAGGAACTTCCTTAGGGCAAGCACAAAAGTTTGTCTCCTGCAGCTGAACGTTGAGGGTCCCACCCAATGCTAAGCGTGACATCATCTTACAACTTCCAGGGGGCGAACGGGTGAATATCTCTCCTCAAAAAAAGAAATAACTCAATGCGAATTGAAGAGCAAGCGCAAATCGAAGGTTTGGCTTTTGTACCTTATTTGCTTTCGCACAACAAGCATGGGAGCGCTTCCTATGTGAAGGAAGGCATACAAGTGAGATCAACTCTGCAATTTCAATGAAGTCGCCGATCCAGTGGATGGATACCATTTGAAGCTATGAGGAACCCACTCACCAACATCTATAAGCCACCCACCAGATGAGGCAGAATTCAACTCCCTTCCAGTAGTGTCGCGCGAAGCTCCTTCGTCTGCGGAGATTTCAACTGTAGGGGAAATACAGGCTGGGGATACTCCAACATTGACAAGAATGGCAAGCGGCTCCTGAATGGATTGAAGCCCAAGACCTCCAACTGCTGTTTGCTTAGTAAGGATCCACCTACTTCTATTCAAGCAGTCATGGGGACATGGACCCCTGTCCCGACCTGTTCAACAGTCACCATGCCGACATCAGACCCGCTGCTCCAGAACGGTCCTCCCTAGATTTCTTAGATCAGGTCATGCCATATTTTGGTCACCATGCATCAAAGGTAACACGATCTCCAGCATCACAGAAAGAGATGGAATTTCAGGAAAGCCAACTGGCCCACCCAAGTTCAAACAAAGATCACAAGCGAAACCAGCAACGTCATCCACGCTTTGCCAGACCCGGCTGCATCTAACATCAACGATGATATTCTGAATGCTCCAGGCTCCACCAAGCAGCAAACTTCCATTCCAAGAGGACAGCAGGGAATCCCAACACCCCCTGTTGGGACAAGGAAAATGCGACGATGTTTTATACAAACGATGTATTGTAATACCAATGGGATAACTGAGAGAATAGCAAAGGGCAACCAGCTACGGGATCTGCATGGCCAAAGAACGCACCAGCTGGGAGGAGGAGATATCCAATCAACTTAACCCACTCAAGCTGTAAGACCTGGAAAACCATCACCAGCTCTCCGGGCGTAGCCTGTCCAGCTAAGCAGTGGGCCCTGTCTCTGCCAACTCCATCGCTTCAGTATTGTCAACAATGGAAAGTGGCAAGACCACACTCCCAGGCGAAAGCCCCACTCTCGTGCTGTTAATGCAGAGATTAAACAGCTCCTACAAACTTCTCCACCGTCAAGCCCCCTGCCCCAACCATTCACCTACGATGAGATCACCGAATATTAAAGCTCTTAAGAATGGGAAAGCTCCTGGCAATGACAACATCCATACAGAATTCTTGAAGAATATGGGCAACCCGAGAGCCGTCGATGCTCCACTCTTCCCTTTCCTTTCTACTTGCAGGAACGTCACTATCCCCTCCCTAAAGGGAAGACTTTCAAAGGTCATTTGCAATCTGAACCCAAGAAACCCAGCAAATTACCCCAAAGTTTCAGACCCATCTCGCTACTATCTCACAGCTATAAGCTGCTTGAGAGAGTTATACTCGGTAGGATCAATAGACTTTCGAGGCAAAGCTACCCCGCACCAAGCTGGATTGCGAGAGGTAAATCAACAACTGATCAGATACACGACTTGAAGGTTATTCAGCTGGACTGCCATCCCTTCCAAATTCTGCCGGCTGTTAATCTCCTTGGTTGATATTGTGACTGTATCATCTACCAATCGCAATCATGCACAATGCCTATGGTCATCCTATGCACAACCAGGGACTAATCAAAGGGACTTCTGATATTGCTATCCACCATACTGCTTTATGTTAACACATTTGAAATAATTCAAACTTGCGGATAGTACCTCCAACCCAGGGCTAGCCCTACTGGGAATCATTGTAACATTTCTCGAATAGCTAGCCATGTGTTTCGGAGTCCATTTATCCTTAACAGTTTGTGCTGCATCTTCTGCCTTATTTTAATTCTCTTCGAGGAAAACGTAACTATTCACATCCAATTTCTTACTATAATAATAGCACATGTACCTTTCATTCAATTGATTTGTTTGACATGGCGACATTCCACCCCCACCCAGGACCACGTCAAGAGTGCTCATCCTGTAAGAACTCCATCTTTAGTAAATATCATCGGGTACAAGTCTCAGTATGTTGTGAACACTTCCATCGTAAATGTAGCGGCCTGTCTTTTACAACAGTTCGCTCATGAATCACAGTGACTGTTATGTTCAACTTTGCGTACATCCAACGCATTCCCTCAATTCACAGACTCCTTTTTTCGATTCATCTTCATCAATCTCTTCAGATTTTTTAGATGGTTCTCCAAACAAGGTCTACAATATCTCCTTTACCCATGTTGGTAATGGTTGTAATGGGGAATCCCTTGACTGCTCAAAGTAATTCCAAACCAATTATGTGAGTTTCCAAACTATTGTTCAACGGACTCTCCATCCATTTTGCTCTCACTGAGACATGGCTCAACGGTTCTGTCAAACCCGGTGTTTCTTCAGGACTACTTGATTTTTCGTAGTGATCGGAAAATCGTAGAGGTGGTGGAGTTCTTCTGGCAATGTCACCTGAGCTTGATCCAATTGTAGTGGATACTGCCACCTATTGAGACCACTGCTTGAAAGCAAATGGGTGTCTTTTTCCCTGAGAGAATGAAACTGGGCTTCTGCTGTGGTGTATCGTACTGAAGATGCTGTCAATGGCATCCAAGACCTGGAAACAATTTTGTGGGATCTGTTTTCTCCATCATACATGTGGCATCATAGTTCTTGCGATTTAATGTGGATTGGGTGCTCATAGTCGTGATCCCCTTTACCCGGACCTATTAAATCTCGCTACTAAATTGGCCTCTCCGCCAACTTGTTCAACGAAATAACTCGCCCTCGTCACACTGCCATTAATCCGGAATGATGGTTAGTATCCTGGATCTACTCTTAGCCTCCAGACCTGATCGTATTTGTAATGTTAATGTTACAGCTGGTATTTGCAAGTCTGACCATTGGGGGGTCAATTCTGCAAATCCGTGGAAATTCCAACGCTCAAATCCTCTCCGTCCTTGTTTTTATGTATGCTGCAAAAGCCGATCAGTCCAAATTACAAAATCTTGTTTTTGCGCACAGCTTGGGATTCCCCCGTTACTGTCGCTTTATATTGATGAATGCTTTGGATCATTTGTTGATTTATTCACATGGCTTGGTGTTCGGGATTCTATTTCCTACGCGACGCGCCGTCAACGTACACGTCCCAAGCATGGATTACCCCAGAAATGCATAAACTAATTTCAAAAAACATGCTTCTTATTTCTTCCGACGGGCTAAAGTCTCTCAACTTCACTCCGATTGGGACTCCTTTAAATAGAATCCGCAACAAGTTACGGAATGGGATCAAATCTGCATACAGTAATCAATTTGCTCCTCTTCTCTAATATGCCGCGATTGCAAAACCGGTGTCTGGTCTTTGTTCGCGGGTCGTAAAAATAACCTGACGTCAAGTCTTTTTAAAATTGAAACAAATTATTTTCTGACCCAATCAAAATTGCTAAAACTTTTAACCAAACTTTTGGCAAGTTATTTTTACAAAGCCAACATCTGATGAAGATGATTCCTCCACACTCCATCTTGACCTGTTTCACCATTGCATAGTATCTCTGTGACTGCAAGCATGTTTTAAAGTGTTATTAATTATCTAAAAAATGATGTGCTGTTGGCCCCTATGGTATCTCAGCTATGTTTCTAAGCTTTGCTCTGATCAATTTGCTCCTTTTTCTTTTGCAATCCTTGTTTTAATTTTCTCGATCTCCAGGCCGGCTTTCCCAATGGGTTTGGAAAACGTGCCAACCATTTGTTCCCATTTACAAAAAGGGGATCGTTCTGTTTGTTACTAATTACAGGCGATTTGCATAACTATGGATAATTTGCAAAATGCGTGAGAGTATCAATAGCTGGTAACCTTCCAGGTCCCACCTCCTCGCAAATAATGGTCTTCTTTCTAACAGCCAGCATGGCTTTAAACCAGGAACTCTTTCATGTTGCACATTGTTGCTTGATAGAACCAATGAACTCTTGGCCACTCTTGACAGGTAGCTTTACACAATCGAGTCTTATTTCACGTGATTCAGTAAGGCATTTGACTCTATATCACATAACACATTAATTTCCAACTCAGTAAACATATGTATTAGAGGTCCGGCTCTCCTGATCACATCTTTTTTGTTTTTTAGGCGTGTCCAAAGGGTTCCTTCAGAAGGTCACATGCTGATTTGGGTTTCCCGTTCTCTCTGGTATCCCTCAGGGGGTCTGTGTTGGGTCCACTTCTTTCCACCATTATGTCATGAATCTAGACAGGGACGCCATCTAACCTCTGGCATAGGTCAGTTTTGCTGATGCCACATTTTTTATATCGTACAATTCAATGATTTTGATGTTAAGAAGTTACAATCTGATCTTAACAAATACAGCTGGTCCACCAAAAATGCACT
Source organism: Ophioderma brevispina (assembly GCA_023653785.1). Taxonomy (NCBI): domain Eukaryota; kingdom Metazoa; phylum Echinodermata; class Ophiuroidea; order Amphilepidida; family Ophiodermatidae; genus Ophioderma; species Ophioderma brevispina. The sequence goes on from JAMKCH010066043.1 coordinate 44,894, forward strand.
TCAGTTAAATCCACCAATGTAAATTCATGTTCATCTCATAAAACTGTACTCTTATCCATGCTCCCTCTACCTCTATTAAATGAGGTTGCCCTAGTAAAGTGGCTTCTCTGTCTCTGCCCCTTCTTGGTGTCATCATTTCCCAAGATCTGAAATGGGACATTCAATTAAAGATGTGTTTTGCTAGGATAACAAACTTCTTGTTTCATAGGCATGTAGCCGGTGAAAGTATCCCGATGTTCTCTTCTCCAATTTACCGTACCATGAGTTCTTCCCAATTTCTTGCCTATTGTTCACCAGTTGGGTCTCCTCATACCCCAACCCTTAAAAATTGGCACTTGAACGTTGTGCCAAGAACTGCTACCAGAGCAATTCTTCACCAAAGGCGTAGAGAAAAGACTATAGTGCCCGCTTAGAACATCTCAACCTTGTTATCTATCCCAGAGATGTAAATACATGTCCATCTGTCTTGTGGCCAAGTGCCTATTGCACTGTTGGTTTTGTACCGATTCCATGCATTCCCTGATAAAACCAGGTGAACACAAGACACACACTCAACATATCAATTCCACCATCTCAAAGCAACCGATGCCCTACGCTACAACTCATTCAGCACTCCCTAAGAATGGTCTGATTTACCATACCATGTCACTGGTTCCCTTGTGTGCAATACTTTTATTGGTTCAAGTTTTAAATTGCGTGAATCATTTCAAACTAAATTTCATCATTTGTAATTTCCATGTGTGCGGGGGGGGGGGGGGGACACTATCTTGTGCTTTTAGTGCAAAATGGACTGGTCTTGCGTCTGTGGCAATAGGTTCTTTCAGTACAATATTTTCATGTTACATTATGTGGCCATTGTGTGTGTGTTTATAATGTGTATTCAGGTGGATGTATGTATGAATCAGATGTGTCTATGTGTGTTTGATGGGTGGTGTGTATTTTGTGGGTGTTTTGCTGGTGGTGTGTGCAATTGTGGTCTACGTCCTTGGCTGTGCTTTATATATGTTTTTCTATGTCTTTTTATAACTATAATTCTATTTTTAACTCTTATTCATTTTGTAATTGTATATTTGCCCAGTAGGCAGAGGTGGGGTCTGCCACATCTTTCAGATGTCAGGTTCTCACTTTTTGTTGTCCCTTGCAGCCTCTGCATGCTGGTCCCCTTTTTATGTTGTATTTATGTTAATTGCCAAATGATTAATAAAATAAATAAATAAACTAGTTAATGACATCGGCCACCTTCCAGAATAAGCAGAAGTTTGGAGCAGTGCTTCATAGACCTAACTTCTGCGTACGATACAGTCTGGCATCGAAGTCTCTACCCTCAGCTACTCAAATCTTCTCTGGATGTCAGCTTGTCAAGTTCATTATGCTTTATGCTATGCTGCTCATCCAAGACAGATCTTTCGTCTGGAGACATCAACTGGGCAACGCAGTAGAAAGCGCAAACTTCGGAATGGTGTCCCAAGGTTCTTTCCTGGCACCCAGTCTCTTCACTCTTCAACATCTACGTATCAGATATGCCAAAGGGCGATTGTTCGCAGTACTCCTACGCAGACAACATGGCACTTGGAATAGCTGCTGACTCTTGAGTCCTTAGAAACAGTTGTTGCGAAAGACTAATCCTGTAAGCCAATTCTTCCACCGATGGCACTTGAAACTCACCAAACCCAAAAGACTGTCAGCTTGTGTTCCACCTGGCAAATCGATGTGCAAAAGAGAGAATAAACATCACTCTAGATGGAGAAAAACTGTCGCATGGCCCGGCGCCGGAGTACCTTGGCGTCACAATGGACCGCAGCCTGCCTCGGCCAACGCACAGGCGGCTAGTCGATGACAAGGGCGCAGTCTCGTGTCGGCCTCCTCGGGGGGCTCGCGGGGACTGGGTGGGTGCATCTTTTGATCACTTACATCATCAACTGTTGCCTTGGCATACTCTACTGCTGAATGCGCTGCACCAGTGTGGAGTCGCGGTGTACATTCACACAAGATTGATGTCGGTCTGAATGATGCAATGAGACTTGTTGGTGGTGCCTTTTGGCAACGCCTGTGGAATGTCTTCCAATTCTGTCTGGCATGGCTCCTGCAAACCTTGGGAGGAACCTTCGGACGATCCGGCTCGCCAGGAGGTGTGGTGAACCTGGTGGCCTGGTCCCCCCACCGAACACCCTTTGAGGATCAGAGAATTCCAAGGAATCACTTTGCTACCCAATCCATGACACTGCAGTCACAGTATCACTATCGATCATCTTGGATAAATGACAGATGGTATGAGTAATGGTCATCCTCTACTTTGAACCTGGAGCGTTTTGGACAGCCACTCTAGCAGCCCAAAGGCTGTGGCCTTGTAGGAAAGCATGGGTCACCTCAACAGAATCGGAGCTGGCGTTGGTCGCACAAAGAACTTCCTTCACAAGATCGGTAGTGAATCATCAAACTGCGTTTGTGGAGAGCCCCAATCCGTTGGCCACATCATGGATGGCTGTGGGGTCTGCAGGTCCCAGGAGGAGTCCAGGCCTGTCAACTGGATTGATAAACTATCAGTGGCTAAGACGGATCCTTCACTGTGATTTTGGACCGTTCGCGCAGAACGAACCAAGCATAGAAAGTTGAAATATGCAGATCCTTGAAAACATCAAATGGTCACAGTTGAGTAAGGCAGGTCAGGGTAAATATTTATTTTTCATGCACAAATTTTTTTGATTCACTAAAAATAAATTAAATAAATAAAATTTTATAAAATTAATTTAATTGGCAAATCTACAAGAAACTCATGAGAATTAGACCCCTTTTCTTACAGTTCTTGATTGGCTCAATACATGATGTAACAGGATAGATACCCCTCTGAGAACCAATTTCAAATCGCGCTTTCTGTACTGTATTCTTTAAATCTGTTCACCTGTTTCTAATTGACATTACCTGGGGGAATCAATGCCACACAGGGACATGCCACATAGATGGAGTTATCATTTTCAGCCCTTTGGATACAAGGGATCTGTTTTCATTGCATAATTTTGGTATAGAAAATGGGTTGGATTTTTTTTCAAAATGTCTCACAATTGCTTGAAAAATAGTTCAAATTTCCTCAATCAGAAGCCAAAATTTTCTAACACAGTTGTGGGAAATTTAGTCCAACTTACCTGGAAATAGTATATCAATTTTAAAAAAAAAAAAAAAAGGTGGAAATTTGATGGAAGGGGAAAAAATGGAGTTTGTGTTAACATTTGGCCCAAAATCTGATCACTGGTCACTTTTCATCAAATGTGTGTATGGGCTTACTTCCATGAACTCTAAGAATGGCATTGTCCCTATCCACCAAAATAGATGAAGCCCCCCCCCAGGCATTTTAATCTACACAAAACCTATGAGTGAACAGATTGGCTGGGTAATGCAATGATGCTTGATGGGGAGATACACCCTGTTGCCATAACATAGTTTAAAAACACATTATGTTTTATTAAATCATATACATGAGGCCTGATGTCCTTTCCAATTGTGACTGAAATATATGCATTTCCCTTGCTGAGAAGTGAATGGCCCCAAAATACCTATTAGCCCCTAAAAAGAGAAAATGGTCTCACCAGTGACCCCAGGGTCACACTGCTGCGGCCATTACTTTTCCCCAATTCCGTTTTGGTTCAGAGCCCACCCGGAACGTGCACATCTCCGTTGGGGGGCGGCCTGAAGCGGGAATTAGGGAAGGTCAACCTTGGAAGAAACAAGGCCTCGTTATATGATTGATAAAACATAATGTGTTTTTCACTTAAATCATTACAATTGAAGTGATTTCCTTTACACCAATGTTGACTGATATATTATAGAAAATATAAAAAAAATAAAATAATTTCAATCAAAACAGGACTAGCACACTCCCAGTCGGAGGTGGAACAGGTATTTCGGAGGAGAGAGCAGCCATAGGATGGCAAGTCGAAGGTGAAGACCAAAAACGCCAGAGCCGAAAAAAAAAAAAAACATGGAATCTAGGCTTCTTTAAAAGTCAGGGAAGCCAATAACTACCTAGACAGGGAGTACACCAGGGTGGCAGTAAGCCCTAGACTTTATAATGTGATTTAAAAGACCTGGCCAAAGATTTTTTGGAAGGATGAGCCAGGCGACGAATCCGCAGAGAACCCAAAGCCTAAGGAATAGGCGCAAGGAAGACGCTCCGACAGAAGAGACTTGGGTGCGAGGTAGGCCCGGCAAAGGGCCTGATCAGCACCCCGCGGCAAAGGCGGAGCACAAGGCCTCACAGCCTTGCGAACAAATGAGGATCCGGACGGGGAACCAGAGAAGCGCATGGCGGACCCGCGTAAAGAAGCGGGGCAAAGAAGCCGTAACCCAAAAAAAACGGGGAGCGGGCCCCTAGAGAGGGGGGTCCGATCAGAATACACCCTACAGAAGAACCCCACGGAGAGAGGCCCGGGGAGATAAAGGGTGAGGAGACTGACTGACCTGAAGGCTACCTAAAGACCCCAGCCCCGTGGAGGGCGGAGAAAACAAGCCCGACCCTGACCCGGAGGAAAAAGCTACAAGGAGAAGGGAGGAAATTCGAGCAATCCAGGCCGGGAAAGGGCCCCGAAGCGTAATAAAGGCGAGGGCTAGAAGCGACGCCGCACCAAGGACGAATTGGGCGGTTCGCCAGAAATCGCCGATAGAAAATCAAGACCCACAGAGGGGGAACTAGCTGTCGGGTCAGGGAAGCGGACGCCTGGAGGAGTCAAAAGAACGAGCCAACGTCACCGCAGGACGAACCGAACCCCAGGCTGTGGTAGCTGAAGCTAGTCGACCGAAAAAAATCCAGACAACGGCCGAAGGAGACAGCCAAAAAGCTCAAAATCAGGGAAAAAGTCCCACCTACAGAACTGTACCGCCAGGAGATTGGCAGGCACGATTCAGGACATCGACTCGGGGTAGACAAGAACACGAGGAAGGGGAAAGAAGAACGAGGCAGCCTCCGCAAAATACCGGGAGCCGCCGGCACCAGGAACCGGGCAACCCGAAAGACAGTCAAAGTAGATTAATGATAAAAACTAGCACTTTCACCAGACGGGCCAGCGTCAATCTTGGCCCACGAAAGGTAGCACAAAGGGGTAAACCAACCGAGAAGTTACCAGAGGGGAGAACCGAGGTTAGCTTGACAGGAGAACGAGTCGAGCCCCGAGACGGCGACACCGAGCGAGAGTACACTAACTGCGTCGGGGAAGCCCGGAGAGAAGCCTAACCAGTGGCGACTGAAGTGACCAAGTCGTAGAAGGACAGACTGATCCTAAATGAGGAACTTCTGGGCCGCCAGCCGAACGACAAATCAGTATCGAGGCGGCAAAAAGTAGCCGCGTAGCAGGAAGCTCGGCTAGGGGCATAAGGATGCCACGAGAAGAAGAGAAGAGGTCCGGGACGCCATGCGGTTCGAAACCTATTATCACGTGGGAAGAAAAGTGAAGAGAGCCACCAGAGATGTGCTACCCGAACGGGCGAACGAAAAAATTTGGGCGCGAGGATACCGATTAGGCACACCAAGCCTCGGTGAAAAGTGGAGTGGGAACCAACTCGCAACAAAACTCGAACGGTCGACATGGAAGGAAGAATTGACTAACAGGGGGTTTAAGCCCAAGAGACATTCCCATCCCGGGAGCGAGATAAGAAAGAAAGAAGCTTTCCCAACGACTTAAAGTTCAGTCACAGGGACTTTGGACCGGACTAGGTGAGGATAATAATCCCCAGTCGGAAGTGGGCAGGACCACCATGTCAAGGGATCCCAGGTCGTAAGACAGGAGCCAGAGCAACGAACGTGCCACAGACCGAAGGGGGTTAAACTTAAAGGGGAAAAAAGCAAGATCAGTAGCCAAGGCACGGCGGGAAGAAAAGACCAAGGACAACTGCCAAGAACAAACTGAGAAGCCACATGTGAAGGCGGGTTCAGAGAAACCACCAACTTAGGAATACCCCGTCGCGGGGCTTCCCACTAGGCAGCCACAGTTGAGGGACAGAAAGCGTGGCAAAGAAAAACCCGCAAGTGAGTGAAGAGATCGAACAAACAGGAGCCTGGAAAAACCGCGGGCGGGGTATGGGGGCCAAACCCACCGCCTAAGAACAGACCCCCGCAAGAATCGGGAAGCACACCACGGGCCTCTGAAGCCCGGGAACCGGTTAGGCCCGGACGAGCCCCAACGCTAGGACCGGACGAGCCCAACGCTAGGCAGGAACAAGGCCCGACGCAAAGCCCGGTAAAACGAGCCCCAAAGAGGGGCACGGTCGAGCCGACCTCAAAAACCCATGTCCAGGGTCCCCACCGAGGGAGCGAGGGGAGACAGCGACCAGGCTAGTCGCCGGGGAGCGCAAAGGCATGTGCAAGACTGTCAAGCCCGCACCTAACGCCGAACAAAGGGAGGCGAGAAGGGATCCACGGTCAAGACACCGACCAACAGTGGGCAGTGTCAGGCAAAAGTCGAAGAAGACATCAAAGGGCTAGAACCAAGGGCGAGGAGTAAGCTGCGGCACAGGTCTAGGTTAGACACAGAGCCAAACCACCAGAGGCAGGACCAAACAGAAGCCCGAGGGGCTGAGGGCAGCCACCTCGGATGGGAGCCAAGCACCAATGAGGGAACACAGAGCATGAGCATCAAGACTGAATGACCAAAGCCGAGACCGGCACAGAGCAGGCTAGGCCCCGAGGGAACCAGCCGGCATGTAGGCCGAGGTCTAGCGCCCGCACAAGAGTGAGGACGGGGGCAAGGGTAAAAAGAAGCGCGATGCTCAGGTCACCGTACGGGGTTGTAAAGCCAAGGGGAAAAGACATAAAGCCCCTACCCCAGGCCCTAGGGCCCCCCAGTGAAGCCCCTGGAGGGGCAACGCCAGAAACGGGCATAGGCACAGGGCCTCATAAACCAGAAGGGGGCCAAGGTAAAACACCAAACAAGGAGGCATCAGCCTTAGCCAGCTAGGAGCCAGACCAGGTCCAGCCAGTGCGAGGAAAGACCCAGGGCCAGCTACCACGGAATGGAGGATGAAGGGTCTCTAAATTCGAGTAGCAAAGGGCTAGGCGATGTGAAAGCCCCAAGAACTAGGCCAAGGCGAAAGTCAAAGGACCGCACAGGCTACAAGCCGGACTCCACGAAAGTCGGGGGTAAAGACCAAGACCAGTATCCACCCAAGCTGGCTTAATGGTATAGACCCCAAGGGGGAACAGAGACTACGACAGCCGGCAACTGTCACTAGGCCCAACTCGGAAGCGGCGCTAGGCCCAGTTGATCCCCAGGAGGGGAGCAGCGAAAGTGCATCATAGCCTGATCAGAGTCCAAGGGAGACAGCGGACCAGGCTATAGGTAAGCAGTAAGCTAACAGCAGAGCCTAAGAGCCAGGACAGCCAAGGCTAAAATGGCCAGCGCTAATGGGGAGACCAGAGGCCTCACGTCCCGAAGGTCCCGGAACGGGCCTGGCCTGCACCCCACGAGGGAGCTAGGCTACCGAGCAGCAATAGTCAGGCCAACAGAGGCCAAGGACGGAAGCGCCGGCGATCCAGAGCCTGAAAGGCCCAGGGGAGGGTAGCAGAAGACAGGCACGAGGCTACCCAAGCGCCAAAGGGGCGAGAAGCGAAAGCACCCGCGGAGCGGGGAGCAGAGTGCATAAAGTCTAAGGTCTGGATCTCGACGACGCTGCAAGCTATAGCACGTCAGGATGCGCCCCATGCCCAAGCCGAGGCGGGCCAGGCCACCACAGGAAGGGCAGGAGCACCCCCAAGGCGGGGGACCCTGCATGCAGAAACTAGAGCAACGTCGGAGAATAGGCGCGGTAACCCGGGATACACAAGGCTGAGAGGGCTCCCCACCCCAAGGCAAGGGCAACATGCCAGTCCCAGGGGTTGAGCCACTCAGGCTAGGCCGCCCGTAGGGGAGCCCTGCCACAGAGCAGACTTGGGTAGAAACCGAGAGAACAGCGAGGACCTACGCATCCCCGAGGGCATGCCCGAGAGCCAAAGGCGGTGTGCGAAATCCCAGCAAGGGAGAACAGGCGCGGGCCGCCGTGAGTGAAAGTCAACACAAGGGAAGGCGAACCAACAACACCCGAGCAACAGCCCGTAAGAGGAGACCAGGTGCTGTGGTTAAGCCCGGGAACTCCAAAGCCAACGAATAAAGGTACACCATCGCAGCGCACCCTGCGGAAAAAAGGAGCGCAGGGCAAAGAGGGATTGAGTTTAAACAATCAACCCAAGCCGATCACCTTCGAGAGGTGAGACGCTCTAAAAGGGAGGAGTATCAGCGCCCGAAGGCGGGGAGAACAGCCCAGAAGTACCGGCAAACAGAGCTACAAACCGCGAGAGACTTATAGCAACATGGGACGGATACGTGGAGCAGCGGCGCCTGAGAGGGCATGCTCGCACATGCACCGAGCCCCCCGCGGAGGCAAGCCCCGATGGCTACCCCACGAGGGCGACGAGAACGGAAGCACCCACGGGGTGTACCGTACTGGCGGAAACCGTAGCGGAAACTAGCGTGGACGAACCGCCAACAGTAAACGCCACACGGAACCCCGCGGTGAGAGGGCGACCAACCTGGCGGAAAGGCGCTGCGCGTCCCACCAAGCCCTTGAAGGCCTGGTGAAGCATGGAGCACGAGCAGATTAAACCCCGCGGGGGCTAGCCGGCTAGCCATGCAGGGTGTGCAGTAACGGCTGAACTGAAGCGGGAACCAGTGCTGGACGAACCTCACCAGTAACCGCGCACGGGACCGCGTGAGCGGGACCAACCGACGAAGCGCTGCGAGCCCCAAATAGCCTGTGACTGCCTGGTGAAGCATGCAGAAGAGCCAGATTGACACGCGCGCCCTAGGCAGGCTAGCCATGCGGGGGCAGGGAGCATTATAACGACCCCACGCGAGAGCCCCGTAACGGGGCACGAGGGAAGGAAAACGCCTCAGGGTGGACGACTCAACGCCCCGAGACCGGTTACCACGCAGCAGCGGGTCGCAGGGTCGAGCGACCCATAACCCAAGTAGCCAGGGTCTCGGTACTCGGCGAGGAATCGGCCCGAGAAAAATCCGGGGTCACCCATAGCCAACACACCGGCCACCGGACGGACTGCAGCCGCCCACTCCCACAGGGAGGGAGCAGAGCAGACCACGCTAGCTGCACCGAATAAAGCAACGAGTCTACATCAGGCGAGCAGCGCCGGCGGTGACTATGAGCAACTCGAAGGCTGCCGTGACCCGGAATGTCTGCAGCCGCCAAAAAGCCCTAAGGCGAAAAAGGCAGAGCTGACCGCGCTAGCCTGCACAAGAGAAGCCCCTAGGGCTAGACCACGCGAGGCAGCGGCCAGGTTTGTAGCGATGGTAGACTGGGGTGAATCCCAAGAGATAAACGCCCCCTACTAAAAACGCAGCAGAGCCGAGCTACAACATCTTTAGGTTTGCTCCAAAGCAGGGGCCGCCTCTTGGACGAAACCTCGAACTGGAGCCCGAACACCACCCCCCCTTTCCCTTAGCGAAACATAAACGGGACAACGTGTTCAATGGACGAAACCATTGATGAAAACAGAAAAAGGCCACGCACAAAAGCCCCAAAACGGACGGAAGCGGATGGAAAGCAAAGAACCGTAATCTGAACGCACCGGAAAAGAGGGCCGCGGGCGGAGCGCAAAAGCGGCTGAAAAAGCGGGTGAAGCGAGCCAGATGGCGCGCGCGTGACGAGAACGAAAACGAGCGATTGAAAAACAAAAGGCGAGCCGCTACGACCCGGCCCGCCACCGCGGAGACAAAGATACCGTGCGGTAAACAACGTCACCACACCGGTAATAAGAATTTCCAAAGTCAAGTTGGTTTCACAATTTTATTAAAATACCAAAGCTAAGAATAAAATATAGAAACACTCCAACCAAAAGAACTGTTTCTTGATAGATGGAACTACAAGACAGAAACAGGCTCACAAAAGCAGGCATCCCAGACGAACACCGTGCGGGGCATGGCTGCCCTTTGTTTACCTTCTTTTACCGCCACACAGATCACATGACAGCATCAGCGGCAAAAAAAGGATACTACAATAAAAGCTCTCCGACGGGCGTAAAGTCGGTTTTATTCCGTCCAAATAGAGGAGTATAAATCCCAGTATATAATCCAATAATATATCAGATAGTTATGGTATAGTGTAGTGAGTATTCCGTAGAGACGACAACTAGTCCTGTATCAAAAATCTCAGTTAATTTTGGGTGCTAATGACGAGAGCTGCGGTAACAGCGTCCGTTTGGTAAGGCGGCCCCCACTAGGAATTGAGGAAGAGTAATGGCAGACAGGGTGTGGACCTGGGGTCACTGGTTGAGACCCTTTTCTCTTTTTTAGGAGGTGCTAACAATAGGTATTGTGGGCATTGCACTTCTCGAAGGGAAATGGCATAGATTTCAGTCAACATGGTGTAAAGGAAATCAGCGCAGTGTAATGAATTCATGCACTACTACCTAACTCTAACTTATTCCACCTTGGTGACAAACAATGACTCGACCTTTCTTATCCCCAATCTCGTGACAACTTCCTGTCGGTGTGTGTTTGTATTAGTGGCAGATCGTGGGCACAGGAAGCATTCGCTTCGATGGCGACCGGGCCAGTTTGTCTGCAGCTATGGTGCGACGACGAAGTCTTATCTCTCCTCAGGTCGTGGTGGATTCCAGCCTCTTGGGTTCTGCAGGTTCTTCGTCCGGCGTCTGCAGGTTATCAGGGAGTGCAGTAACCTTGACCATGCATGATGGGAATGAGTGAGGAAAGTAGGCGGCAAAGGCACCACAAAGCAATCAAGATAGTTGTTCTATATCTCTGCAGCTTGGTTGGTCTTTTTGTTTCTGGCACATTGGCACTTGCTTGGTTTAGCACATGGACAGTTAGAAGATTTGCATGATCCCCAGAATGCATCTCGTTTGTGCCCATTCATCTGGGAACTGTGAAAGAGTTCATGTTGTACAAAAAAAAAAAAGTTGTTGTTCGCGCTAGCCAGACAGTGCCTAACCTACATTACAAAGTACTTTTCATGTGAAGTTAATCTTACCATAATGTAGAAGAATATCATAGGAACAAAAAACAACCAAGGCACTGGAGTTGAAATTTACGACAAAAGGTGTATTGCGATCGTAACAGTGTCCCAATTGCGGACGGGATTACACAACAGTAACAGTTCGGCTGTGCAAGTCACAGATAATAAAGTTTTCCAGTATTGATATTACGCGCTGAACTGTACGTTTCTAGCTTGCCTGAGGGTGTCCACAAGTTCCAGGATGGGAACGGACAAAATGAGATGTATTATGGGGATCATGCAAATCGTATTCGTCCATGCTTGTGGTTACGTGCAGTTAGCAGTTGCATTATCATGTCTTGCTCACAAATATTTTTTTAACATAGGAGCATTTTAACAAAAATTCGGTGACCGTCACTTTCAATCAATATATTTTTACAAAAGTTGGTGATCCTTCTTTGGCGATCTTTCCAAATGGGATTTGCCTAAACACCATCAAACGAAGTTTAGCAAGTACGAAAATTACAATGTTATTCTTCATTTGTGGTTAGTTGTTTGTTTGTTTTTGTTGTAGTTTTTTTGTGGTGGAGGGCAGAGTGGCTGTAGAGTGAGTTGTAGCATAGATAAATTTGTTCACTTGTTACATTGCTACTTTCAACCAAACGGCCAATCAAGATTTATAATATTGAATATAATATTTAATTTCACCATTTACATTCAGCAAACATAAACTTTATTCAAAGTATGCAATTTACAGAATGCATAAGAGTGGGCTCCAAATTACAAAGTACGCGAAAATTATGAGATTGAAACGCCTCCAAAAGTTACACAATATAGGCACTAACCATTACCTAATCTACCCCTTGGGTTTTAAAAATCGGATATCTGACTAAAATCGGAGATTTCACATACGTCACGAAATGCAGCAATGCGATTAGTGCAATTTTCTTATATTGTCTTATTTTGGTGATTGAAGCATGCAGCATACAAAATTCAAATGTCGTATGTTACACCACAGGGGTATCGTAATTGAAGTATGTAGTGATACCCAATTACTATGCTTATTAACAATGATTAGCAATAAACATGTTCCAGCACTTTTAAATAAGTTCTCACTTTCTTGTGATTATTTGAAATGAGACACTTGGTGATATTTCACAGGCACTGATTAAACATTAAACATTTGTCGTGCACATGTGAAATGAACACAATCCACCTAAATGCCAATGTCATGTTGAACTTGCTGTTAGCTTCAAGCTTTAAATTGAAGTTAGCTTAAAGACAGTGGCGGCACCCCCCCCCCCCCCCCCCCATTTTTTTATCTTGCCACCCGCCCAGAAGAAAACATGACACATTTTTAACAAAAATCAGCAATTTGGGGCCAAAAATCACCAAATTTGGGCAAAAATTAGCAATATTGGGCCAAAATTGGTTAAAAATTTTAAAAAAATCTCCAAATTTTGATATTTTGCTAGCCCCCCAAATTTCAATTTTTTCCCCCTTAAAATTTCACTTTTCGCCCTGTTTGCCCCCAAAAAAGAAGTCTGTCGCCGCCACTGCGTAAAGATTTCAATAAAATGAGACAGCCTATATATTGATGTTAATTCAAGATTGATATACATGCAATTAAATAAGCAGAACTTCAGGCAAGTGACTAGATCCGTATGTTAATGAGATGCAAAATACCTCGACAGCTGGAAATACTAAAGTCATATGTAAAGTCAATGATTGTTAAGCAAATGAGATGTTGATTAGATGCAAAAGCGATACATATCACCTTGCAGGCTGGCAGATCACAGTTTTGTGGTTAAGGTGTACATGCTTTTGTATTCCCACCATGTCAGGACAATGAATGATTCATTACACCACAAAAGATGCAAATGACATGCAAATGAGATGCAAATTACCTTGACGGCTGGTGGCGTAAGCAGTGGTGGTTGGTTCTGCATGAGCAGTTTGAGGCATTTATCCATTAGCATTCTCTCCCTATCCATAATGCTGTCATTGGACAGTGTACTATCCAGAGATGAATTGGTCTCAGACTCTGCCACGTTACCACCCATGTCGCTCTCCATGCGCGTGTTGTACTGCTCCTGTTGGATCTTGTCGCGGAGCAACAGTAGATGGCGAGCCTTTTCAACCTGGTGTGGGGAAAAAATATAAGATTTGCTGGCTTAAAGCAATAATAGCACATTTTTTTGAAGAGCGCCCAATTTTTCAAAAATGTTGAGATTTTTACACGGTTGTATTGGTAACTGGCTAGTAAATTATACCTGTGAATGGTTAAGCTCAAAAATGTCTGTGTCGCAAACGAAGGAATTTTGTAATTAGAATAATTAATATCGGAGATCTCCGATAATATTTCAACGGCTGCTGGAAACGGCCTTCCAATATGAAATAGCAGGGAAATAGCACCATCCATTAGTTGTTTTATTGGTTCAGGCAAGTCAAGTTAGAGGTCATTTTCTTGAAGTGGCATTATTTCCAGCTCTGCCGCTAAGTACAATCTGAGATCCAATTCTAATTACAAAATCGCTTATTTTATGATAAATATGCATTTTTGAGCATTCTCGTTCGCAGATGTAGTTTCCTAGACAATTACCAACATAACTGTGCAAAATTATCAAATTTTGAAAATTGGGGGTGCTCTTCAAAAATGTGCTGTTGCTTTAACATGGTATAGGGAGTCAAAAGTTGGCTAAATCATTAGAGAATTTCTTATGATAATTCATGAAATACCAAGATCAAATATATTGAGCCATGAACAATAATCTCTCATTTCATCATTACCTTATTTGAAAAGTTGTTCTGCAAATAATGCCTCATTACTACACAAAACAAGTCAGTTTCAATTTAGCACAATATGTAACTTGGACTTTTACATTTTTTATTTGCTCTTTTTAATAATATATTTTAATACTATGTTAGACCCAATGTACCAACAAAATATGGCAATTCCAAGCAGCAAAATAAGAAATGTAATTTAAAGTCACTTAATTTCAGCAATAGTGTACTGGTAAAATGTCATGCACATGTGATATTTGATATTGATACATAAGGGGCCAAATATCTTAATTGTAAAAGATTCCTTTCAAATCGGCAGATGAGCGCTTAAAATATGCTGCTTATCAATCATTTTAACTTGAGATATTATTTGGCTCCTTTATTTATTCGAAAGTCACTTACAACACAGAAACTATTTTTCCCCTTTTACTTTACCTCCTCAAGCCGGTTGAGCTTCTCGAGTTCCCACTGGTGGTCCAAGATGAGAGAGTCAGCACGAGGGCGCCACCCTTGCAGATTTTCCTCTCCACGTACGTACGTCCCAGATGTGTCCATCACCTTACGCAGACGTCTCTGGGTGCCTGGTAGGACAAATACACACCCAAAATGCAGTGAGTTTCAACATTCTTATGTGTAGGTTAATACAGTAACAGGGTACTTCAAAACATGGAAAGGGAGGGAGACTAGTGATTAAATGATAACTGACCCTTGTTTTTTGTTATTATAGATGCCGTCAAAATCCCTCAGTGCATTTCAAATGGAAGCTTGCATTCCCGCCAAAATGGCGCACCATTCAGTTACGTGCAGATACAGTGCACACATTTAAAGACGCGCGCATCGGCGATTGTTGAGATATTTTGATAGCAACTCTAATAAACACAGACACCCATTCTAAATAACAATTACATTCCATTTGGCCTAAAAAGACATTGCTTGCCATAACTCAGCCATGACTTTATGATTTGAAGGAACAAAACACTTCCAACTAAGTAAATAAACTCTAGTTCACTAACATACTGACCATTCTGCTATGCCTTATGAGTACTCTAAGAGTCACACCTGGTCATGCATGCCTCTAGCTTTAAAAAAAATACTAAAATAATCTGATGTACTGATCATAATATTTTTGTTCTGTTATGGCAACAATTTTAGATGCCTTATGACTTACCGTAAGTCAACCAGTGCATATGTATATTTAGATGTCATCCCTAAAATACTTACATGCAGCATACTTTTTTCTGAATCCAAGAAACAATTTTAAGATGGTTCCCAAGTAACTACAATCTACTGGGAAGCCAACTCTTGATTTTATCATGTTATGTCATTTATTGAGGCCAGGCATCCAAAGGCTTCCCCAAATCAGTGAGGATATCCCCAACTTTTTCCTCAAATTGATTTGTGCCTTATGCTATGCCTATCCATAACTACACTGCTTACATTTGTCTTCATGATTCATAGGCATAAGACTGAGCCAGATGCTACCAGACCCACCAATGGTGTTTTGCTATGTTCTTAAACTCAAAATTATTGTTTTATTAGTAGTAGTAGTAGCATTGACGTTAGTTTATTCAGAAAACACATGACACATTCACATGGATTCATCATCGCTAAAATAAATACATTATCCATGATATCAACTTCTATTCTTGATTTTCAGGCCTTGAGCTGGTGAAACATGGCTTTTCCATGACAAATTGGGGAGACTGCTTATTTTGAGGAAGTCTCTGAATACCTTACCACACTTTATTCTTAATATTTTATTACTAAGTTGTTTATAAAACAAATCTCCATTTAGATTTACAATATGAATTTGCTAAAACTGCTGTCTGTTCCAACTAATGCATTGCTGAATTGTAGACTACAACAGTAAGTCCTGACTCAGGATTTCTATAGAATTTTTTCTATATTAATTTAAATATAGTCACTAGAACTAAAGATAGTCCCCTGCATGCCCAATTCCAAAGTTTGAGATGAATCGGATTTTTCGTTTTGAGGCAGTAAACATTTATGTGTATATAACAGTGCCAAAGGAAAATTATTTTAAAAAAAAAAAAAAAAAAAATATGGCCACATGTATAACAATTTCCGGCTCCGGAATTTTAAAACAAGATGTGATTTTCAATATGAAGGGCTTCGATTTGCGTTCAGCTATTTCACACAGTGAGTAGTATATGACAACATTAGGTACATGCAAAAAACACCAATTTGGTTTGAAAATTGAGGGCGCCTCATTTCGGGAATTGCTCGGAGTCGGTCGTCCTTGTAAACATTACACAATTTAACAACACGGTGCTACATCATTGTGACCGACATCCAATTCCCAAACTTGTTGGTTATATTTGTTTATAATTCATGCATTTAAAGCTATTTCCATTTTCAATGATCATTATCGTTGACACCTACACCTACACAAAGAAAATTAAACTAATTGATCTTCAGTGCAATCAAAATGTTTTCGATTTTTTCCCATTAAAAAAAATATTGAGTTTAAAATTACATGCACTCTTCGTTAGCAGCCTATGTTCAGTTGAGGAAATAATAATTAGAAAAAAACTGTTAAGTAAAGATAACACAAACTTAAAGCAACAAAAACAACAATAATAACAAGAATTAAAATGTCACGATGCATTTTTGGAGTCCTTGAAATTTCTGTGTTGAATGAATCACTCAATTTTTCTAAGCCTTAAAAATGTACCATTTGGTCTCCAAATATCTCCAAATGTCACAAAGCATGATTCTGTAAATAATATATTGTATTTACTATTTTTGAACACTGCTTAATGAAAACACCAATTATTTTAGTTCTGTATCCATGGCAACCTGGGTAGTTGCAAACATTTGACCACAAACCTATCATTGTTATTGTATACTCCCTGCTTCTTACTTGCAGACCGATATAGTTGAACATGTCAATTAAACATGAATTTACTTGAGGAAAATATTATATAAAACTGGTAATTTTGGCATGATTACTTTTGTTTATTTTACCAATTTAGAACTGTTTTGTTTGTTTTAAATCCACAATTTGTGGCTCTCTTAGTACTATACACAAAAGAAACATCTGTAAATTTTTAATTTTGCGAAAGCTGCTTGAAGTGTGAAAAGCACAAAAATAATGTAGCAAAAAATTTCAAATTTTACATTATTTATCAAAACCACATCAACGAACATTTTTGGTCATTTCTCACAAGAATACAGTCATGCTCTATACGTGATTTGCAGTCTTCCCCAAGCAACTGATAGTTTAAGTAATTGCTCGAAATATGTAATAACCGATTTAGGTTGATAAAACCTCTACCAAATGACATGCGATAATTACCACAAAGTGGAGTGCATTACAATACATACGTGCTGTGTATATGGTTTGTAAGTACTTTTCCTTTGTGATCACATTAGCAGCTCATATTGAATCAACTTTCATTTTGCTGATCAAGGCAATAAGGTCCTTTCCACATATTTGAAAATATTTCTTTATTTATCCTATACAATTCAAGTAGCCATAAATATTTTTTCAAATACGACAGAAACAGAAAGTAACATTTACATTCAGTGTTTTACTAATAACATGCACATGCAGCCGCTACAATTTGATCGGATCTAGATCCCAGAATCGATCACTCTTGTTTATCGGTGCCCCAAAACTAAGTGACATTAACGCCTATAAGAAATGATGCACCACACACTTCACACAAGTTTATGCATTGCTTACAAATGGCTACTCTATACATTGTCACAAAGCATGCTGATTCAGTTCCGATCAAACTGTAGAATAGAAAGTGACATATTCTCATTCCTCAATGAATTAAATGTTCTTGCGTTTTAATGATTTAATCTCCAAGTTAGACACATAACTTGGTCAATTAGTGTCTTATGTTATTTGCAAGTTGTAAAAAAAGATCTTTTTTTGGGGGGGGTCAATTACAGAGATGATCACACAAGTATTTTGTGTGTTGATGTTAAATAACTTCACATGTTAAATAATATGACATATATCTTACACAGAGCGTAATAAATGTGGAAAATCCCAATTTATGTAAATCAACCAAATTATATATTCATATTGTATTACACTAACCATGGCCAGAAAAAGGAAAAAGTTTTGCAACCATTATCACTTTAATATTATATTTGGCACATCACTTTTAATTTCATTGGGGTAAAACTGAATGGTATTCATGTCATATTTTTTTCCATGTCAATAAATCAAACAAAAAACTTCCACCCATTTAAAACATCATAGTGATAATCTTTTGTTAAAACTAAACCCATCAAAAAAGTTTGGAATTTATTTTTCACTCTCATTTATATCTCATATATTTGAAACCTGCTTGTAGACTGTTGTATATCAGTAAAAAGCTCATTTCTTCAGGTTTACTGTAGTAGATTCAACCCATCGTGTCACCTCTAGTACTTTCCGAAGGTATGGGCATTGAATGAAGGGCATTGCAGTGGGTGGAAACTAAAATTCCACGCTAAATCTATTGAAACGTGTAGTGCAACAGTAGAGGAAAATCAATTCTATGCTTAATGAAAGCATTCAAGTCAACGTAAGTGCATTTAGCTACATTAACTTTCAAAACATTCTGACTAATCCTATTTGCTTCAGTGGTATTAAGTGTAACAGTTGAGTTCAATGTAACTGACTTTTGAGCGCCCATGTTTTGGATACGAAGGAACACAAAAGTCTTCGCACTCTCACAAAAAAAAAAAAAAAAAAAAAAAAACATCCACCTTCTCTCCACCTAGTGGGCAACTACAGGGTAGTCATTGGGGTAGGTACAGCAGAGTAGCCACATTACTGTTTACCTAATAACTGTGTACTTTGTAAGCCCTAGCTTGCAGCTACCGCCTCGCAATTAGCCCAGTGTGTACTGTGCAGTAGCTGTCGCGGTAGACATGGTGTAGCTGCCGTATAGGCTACCACGTGAGTAAGAATCCGGCCGTGTAACTGACTTTTGAGCGCCCATGTTTTGGATACGAAGGAACACAAAAGTCTTCGCACTCTCACAAAAATTATGTCAACATGAAAGGCCAGATTATCTTGTTCGTTCATGAAACAGGTGAATGGGGCCGCATATTTTCCTTTTCTGTCTCCTCTCCCAACTAATCGACGCTGTCCAAAACTTTTCCTCTGGCAACACAATGGGTTGAATCTACTATATCACTTGCTTCATTCCTGAGTACCTCTTCAGTTACTGCAGGTGGGTCTCAAACACAATGTGCTCAATTTGCCTTTAGATCTACCTGCGTTCACCAAAACAAATACATTGATATCAATCAGATGAACCCATTTGTAACAATTACTTGCTTCATATCTGAGTACCTGTAATGGTAATACAGTGGGAGAGCGTGGTCTAGCAGTTAGGGTGCTTGCCTGTGGCGCAAATTTACAAAAAAAAATCCTGGGTTCGAATCCCGGGATTTATTCGGGTACTCAATTCTAGATTTGATCTATACAGAATACAGAATACCGCTCTCCTCCATGGTTCACTTGGAATTGGGCAAATGAATCATGAAAGCATCCCGTACTTCGGAGGGGACGTTAAGCCATCAGTCCTGTGTACAGAGAGTCATAACTGTACATGTATAATTGCAGCCAGTGTCAAATAAGTGTAGGGTGAAAACCCGACTGTTCCCAATCAGCCCCAGCCTCAAAATGGTCCATGTTAGGAGCGTCCGTATCGTGGATACACACAGCCCGGATCAACTTACTTAGCTGAATAAATCCTGACACCACCACAAGCCATTACCAGTGACTCGTGGATACGCTAAGAAGTAGGGTCTCGGACACAATGTGCTAAAGTTAACCATTATCTGTAAAGCTGAAGAAATGAGCTTTGGTCTGATATTTCAAATAATTGAGATTTACCTTATTGAAAAAACTTTTTGAGAGGTTAATTTGGCTATGGCTAGGGTAATACAATCTGAACATACACAACTTGGTTGTTTTCAATAATTCAAGAATCTTTTGCAACACTAATTTTAATATCTATGTCAAACACAATGTCTCATATACCTGGCATCTGAAGTTATAACATACACACAAAATCATTGCCTAATTCCTCTGGAGTACCCAGAAACCTACGTCACCGTATTTTTGTCACACCTGTGTGAGGGTTAAGGAACTGATTCTCTGGAATGAGAATATTACACAAATTCAAAAGGCATACTGTGTTTTTAACACCCCAAACCAAACTAGTCTCCATTTCAATCTCTGATACTGTGGTTCATTATAAAGTAATAAAATATCATTAACAGGATGTACTGGAGACTAGCTTAAAGAAAAGGAAAAGAAAATTCTTTGAGTAAACAAATCCAGAAAGTCACCTATCAACCATGGAGAACAGAACATCTGTGTGTGCCTAGGTGTTCATGAGTGGAGTAGAGATATCACAAACTAACAAACAATAAAATATGATGATACAAAAAACACTGTACTCAAACATCTATTTGTCAAAAAATGGGAGTGTCAGAGAGTCAAAAGTTGACTTCAATGGTTGTCAAATATTAGTACAACCCACAAACAACTTTAAGGGGTCGTGTTACAACATCCACAGACCATGTCTTCAATTTTCCTTTTTTTTTCAGAGTTATGGAGGAAGCAGGGAATTTGTTAAGGGTTAGTCGAGTTAGGGTACTATTTAATTAAAGGAATGCTTGATGACTATTAACAGAGCATAAAAAACAAGGAAATTGACAGCACAAAATCACTTCAAACTTCCATATTCAAATTAATTTAAAGGTCAGAGTTCATAAACCAGTATACATACATGTGCCCACGGAAGTTTTTGACCACCAACCATGCTCCAGGAGCAGGTCTCCCTCATTAATCTTAAAGGGCAACTATTGGTTTTTTCTGATCTTTTTTGGACTTGGAATTTTTCCCTCTAACCTGAAAATGTGGAGCATAAGTGGTGGTCAAATCTCATATAATCTGCATGACCTCAATTGTGGTGAGTATAAAGGTCATGAAGATGACCATGTACCTATACAGTATGTATGTGTACCATACACGCATAGATTATTACAGATGTTGCACAAAAAGCCATCTGAGGTGGATGGTCTTAAACGGGATCTTAGAACAGGTTTCAACTGGCCTGTTTTATTTTGTTCCGAGATACACTGTAGATGTCAATTTAACACTCTACTATGCATCTACTAAGCTACATCTTCAATTATTTTGAACACTGGATTTTGAGGATTTGAGAAGAAAACAGGTTAATTCCGGAAAGCCAGAAGCTTGCCTCCAGAAGCTCCTTGGTTCCATGGATATATAATGTTCATCCCAGAAAAAAATGGCAGTAGTTGATCCATTTACCCTCCATAAATTTATTAGTACATAATTGGTTAAAATTTTCATTTTTTTTTTTGCTAAATTCCAGGAAGCTTTGCAAAATTCATGACACATCAAAAGTATTGGGCAATCTTTTTTAAGTTTTTCCTGCATAATTTTGATCTGCTTTAACCAAATTTGGTCTAAGTAATGGTTCATGCTTATAACAAGAGTTGAAATGAGAATGCTTTTTTGCAACATGCTCTTGCTGCTTCAATTGCACTGATACAATCATCCCCAACCCCATTATACAGATACCCAGACACCAAAGGTGTATGTTTCGGTACACAGGTTTACTGAACAAAGACCCTTGGAGTTGAGAATGTGGAAGTCTGCAGTGAAAGCACAAGTTACAAAAATATGCCCGGGACGTTCGTTTAGGACTGTGTACAAGGGGCGACTTGGTGTACAAAATGATTGAAAAATGTGATATCAAGAGCTATAAAATATTTTCACATCATACTAAATAAAATAATAATATTTTTATTTACTTGTTTTGAATGTTTGCATTTTTTGGTTAAAAATACAAATAAGAGTAAAACTGTCAGGTTTTGAGATCAGATTATAATTGTGATGATTTTTTATGATCATGATAACCACACTTTAATAATATAAATGTATCCAATGACTATTTCTTTTCCAAATAGTTGCGTCCGAGCTGGGAGGTAGCATACAAGTTGACACAGGACTCCTCAAAACAGAGCAAATATATTATTGGAATGTCAACTTCAAGACTTAATTTCTTAGATCTCCTTTCTCCCCATATACCCCACTTTCAAGAAACCTCCAAACATGAGTAGGGAAATTATTTTGCTGATGAACTGTTGCTGTAAACTAGTTATCCAATCACAATAGATGTATTTACAGTAAATTCTCAGCAAAGAATGATGTTATGTGTTACGATCCCGGAAAGAATTCTCTGAAAAATGATGTGAATGCTGGGAGGAGAAATGTGTTTTTAATATCAGTGCTAATCTTATAGTGTTGTCAGTAATCCGGAAACAAAATTTTGGCTGCACGCGCGTAAACCCGTGTGTGACAAACACTTGACAATTGAAATCGAATACGCAATTCAACGACGTGCACGTGCCGTTTGTTTCAGAAATTATGACGGCGACTATAGTTTTCTTAAAAAGGCAATCACTACTCTATTGAAACCTTTTAATCTGATTAAACTTGTGCTGTTTCGATTAATAATTTTTTAAAGCCCTTCAGCTTTTAATTTAACACACCAAACACCTAACTGGCAAATATCTTTTCCCCACCCATATTGAATATTTAACAACCCCACAAAATTTGAGAAATATCCTTCGAAATGCCATCCCTTTTCCCCCATTACTGTATTTCACTTACTACATTTGTATTAAAATGAGGCTATCATAGTAACTTTTTTCCCATATGATTTTGTGTATGAAAAGTAAATAAAGAGATTAATTAACTTCATAACAACAGAAACAAATGCTTTAAAGTCCCCACAGTTTCATTTGTGATATCAAATTTACCAAATACAGCCATGAAATATGATGCAATGTAAAAATGTTTCAACCAATACACTTTTCTGGAAATAATTTTGATTTTGTATTTTTGCCTTGATTTGTTATTTCCGATTCAAAACAAAGTCATCGAATTTTAAAACAAAGCCATCATAAATTGCATAAATAAAGTTTGGAATGGATATCATATCCGTAAGCCTGACCACTGAAAACCCGACAGTTTTACCTAATAAAAAGAAAATCAATGCAGTAGCATTTTTGGCATATTACTCAAAACAAATCCTGGTTTTTGAGTAATGTGTATGGCTTATCATGCACATACATAGAAATACCAGAACGACTGGACCTACCTACTACTGTAATCGGATTATGATGCATATAGACAGGCCAAAATGTGTGTGTGAAAAAAAAGAGCAAAACATCACATGCCAGTTCATTTCCATGCTTTCAGATTAAGAGATTGGAAATTGCATTGTTAATGTTATGAAAGATATAAGAAAAGAGGAAAGATTTTGTGGCCAGGGTAACCCCTACACATCTTCAAATGTACCCTTGGATTAATTTTTTCTCTTCAATTGGAGTTACCGAAGGGGTAGTCGACCATTTTCTTCAAAAAAAAAAGCTTTACCATTATTACAACAATTTCTTTCCCTCAGAGTCTAAAATTGTGGAGAACATTTTTTCTGTTCAACTGAAATTTGCACACTTCGACAATATGGACTGTCTATAGTGAATAAATCAAAGAAATATCAATATTTCGCATTGTGAGACTAATGGGAACCCCCTTTTGTTATACTCTTGCAGGGAGAATTTCGTCACTGTTACGTGAACAGTCTGATTCCCCAAACACTATTTTGCAGGAATCACTAATTCACTACTGTGTTTAAAGTTTTCAAAGGTTACAGAACACATTGATTCATGCCAATCAAGTTTACTAGAAACTTTCGAGAATCATCTCGGATTCTCTCCGAAATTCTAACCCTGTCTTGCCAGAGAAACAAAATGACATGATTTATGTGGTCTATAAATTTCAGTATAAATTTATTTGATAAATTTGCCCATGGGTTGTTTGTTTATTCAAATCTGGTTTTTTATCCCCCAATGAGAGATGAGAGGTTGTGATTATTTGCTAAAATAATGCATCAAAAGATACCATCAAAACTTTGGTTTTTGTCAGATTTTTGGAGTGGTCAAAATGAAATGGTAGACTCTCCCTTCTTTATAAGATACCAGAAATGATTACGGAGGAGTAGGACGAGCCTCCTCTACCAATTTGAAAAGATCCCCTTAGTATCCTTAGCAAAGATGAAAAGATTGGCTGGGTGATTCGCCTTGGACCAACAACGTCCATTTCAAATTTTGTGTTATTACCAAAAATAATTGGGACAATTAAAATGGGGCATCCCCTGGTCATTAATCTAATTGGTCATGATGAAGTAAAAACAGGGGGTAATGACCATCGGGTCACGTAATCTCATTAAAATTACCTGGCCTTATTATTCATTCAAAACTTGAGCTCTTGTAACAGGTGATGTCCGAATATGTGCTCGAAAGTTGCAACCTCATATAAGAGGCTATTTAAGGAAGATTTTGGTATCAACCTTTGAAAGCAGGTCTCTGCATTTAATCTTCCTTAACTTGTTGATACCATAAAGTGGTAAGGATCACTTTTGGTAGACTAAACTCAGGGAACCATTAGGGTATATGCAGATAATAAAACTGATATAAAGCGTTATTCGTCAATTACAGCATAACTCCCTCCTTTTTGCAGTCATGTTAAGCAAAATGGTATGAGTTGATTTGAACATGCTTGTGTTTGTTAATTCCATTGATTTTTACTTTTTTTACTGAAACGTTATCATTATGAGACAGTAAGCACAAAGACATGCAAGAGTAATTCTAAACGACCGGATTTGGTCGATGGTACGAAAGCTTGTTAAGCGAGAGGAATCGGTATATTGCCACAAACTTAGTCCCTCTTTATTCCATCAAAAAAATTAATAAAACATTACCAAGTGAAGTTAGCAAAACAATCATTGAGTTCATTTCTTTTTTGGAAACAGCTGCAAAGCACAGTCTGCAAAGCCACCACCCAACAGTGTTCTGCGGTGGTGCCATATTGATTTACCAACATCGTTAACAGAGCATTATGGGTAGTGATTACAAGGCTGTGTTATAAGTGTGTGTGATAAGCAGACTTTTGACTCTTGGCTCTCCCTATTACTTGTGCGGGGTAGCACCCCCGTGCCGTATCTTACCACTAGTCTGTGGCGTGTTATCGATAGGGGACGTGGACTCTAGGAGGTCCCGTAGGTCGTGTATACTGAAGGATTTGCCTAGGCGGGCAACATCCCGTTCAGTTCAGAGAGGCATGGTTAGGTGTACAGTGTCAGGAGAAATAGAGAGGCATGACGTTAGAAGTGCAATAATAACTAATTATTTTAATTATGTGGGACGCATTCCTCTGAATCAAACGTAGCTTTTATTACAAGGTGCGATAGTTTTTTCAAGGCAGTCCATTTCCCTTGTAACTTATTGCAGATGTAAAACTTTTTTTAGTGTATCGACCATTATTAAGGAATACTGTGCAACAAAATCTGTAAAACTGTAGCTATAAAATTTAATTTTATTTCTAAATGCAAAATAATGATTAACTAAAATAGAGTTTAATCTGGATAGGAAGAACAAAGTTAGTGCATTTGGTCCACAGTGAATGGCACCAGCTGTGTTCATTGTCTATGTATTTTTCCCATTGTTTTTTTTTTTAGAAAGTCGTCAAGAACGATTACCATATTCATGTCAATTCAGTAAATTCCCAACCACACATCACAAACACTCCTTCTTACCTTGGTGTCGCAACTCAAGTCTACGGGAAGTCTTTTACACAACGCTGCCAATATCTTCTATGGACTCAAGAACCTTGCAAAACATCGGAGTCTCGTACCACACCAACCTCATTGGAAATTTGAGAATTTCAAATTCCTTCAGATTTTGTCCCATTTGTGACCTTTCCAGGAAGTCAACCCATAATGTGCAGTTACTTGGTTTGCGCTTACCACTGCACCACTATGTAACTATCACCATCTTGGGTTTCTGTCCCCAGGGGCCACTCGTGAAACTCCGCATTTTCTAGTAACCAGCGCGGCAATATTGCATTTCGTTTGCATAGTAAACAGCATTTAATCACAGCATTACCGACTACCTGAGAGCTGTGCGAACATTAGCGTGTGGTGAGACCTTACCAAGTGGTTAGCGATGGCCTCGAACATGTTTAGTAAAATAGCTATGCAGTAAAGTTGGATAGAACCAGACGACAACTGGACCTACAACCTACTACTGTAAGCGGGATTATGAGCTATAGACAGGCCAAATGTGTGTGTTAAAAAAAAGAAGAAAACAAGCACATGCTCAGTATCCAATTTCGATGCTTTTCAGATATACGAGATTGGAAATTGCAATTGTAATGGTTATGAAGATCTAAAAAAGAGGAAAAGATTTTGTGGCCAGGGTACCCTACACATCTTCAAATGTACCCTTGGATTAATTTTTTCTCTTCAATTGGGAGTTACCGAAGGGTAAGTCGAAACATTTTCTTCAAAAAAAAAGCTTTATACCATTAATACAGTACAACAATTTCTTTTCCTCAGAGTCTAAAATTGTGGAGAACATTTTTCTGTTTCAAGCTGTAAATTTGGCACCTTCGACAGTATGGACTTTCTATCGAGTGATAATCACAGAAATATCAATATTTCGCATTGTGGAGACTATGGAACACATTTTGTTATACCTTGCCAGAGAAACAAAATTGCATGATATTTAGTGGTCTATAAATTTTTACAGTATAAATTTGATTATGTCGTCTGATTAAATTGGCCCATGGGTTGTTTGTTTATTCAATCTGTTTTTTTTTTTATCCCTAAATGAATACGAAGAGGTTGTGATTATGTGCTTAAAATGTTGCATCACAATATTCATCAAAAACTTTGTTTTTGTCAAACACTATATTGAGGGTCAAAATGAATGGTAGACTCTCCTTCTTTAAAAAAAATACCAGAGCTATTCTAGAGTAATAGGACAGAGCCTCTACACTAACAATTTGAAAAGATCCCCTTAGTATCCATTAGCAAAGTGAAAAGATTGGCTGGGGGAATCGCCTTGACCAACAATCAACAACATACCATTTCAAAGTTTGTGTTATTACCAAAAAATACATTGGGACAAATTTCAATTGGATGGGGGCAAATCCCTGTCCCCTGTTCATTATCTAATTGGTCAATGATGAAGTACATCAACAGAGGGGTAATGACAGAAGGGTTGCTACTGTATCTCATTAAAATTACCTGGCCTTATTAGCATATCAACCATGAGCTCTTGTAACAGGTGATGTCCGAAATATTTTGCCTCGACAGTTGCACCTCATATAGAGGCGTATTTAAGGAGATTTTGGTATCAAACCTTTGAAAACATTTCACTCTGCATTTAAAAGCTTCCTACCCCTGTTGATACCTAAAGTGTAGTAGCAACTATTGGTAGAATTAAACTCAGGGAACCCCAGATGAATTTTGGTTAGTATACTGCCGATAAATAAACTGATTGAAGCTTTTATTCAGAATACGCTAACTCCACTCCCTTTTTTTTGCAGATCATGTAAGCAAATGGATGGTTGAGATTATTTGAACATGCGTTGTTTTGTTAATTCCATGATTTTTTTACTTTTATTTTAACTGAAACGGTAGCATTATGAGACAGAGCACTAAAGACATGCAAGAGGAATTCTAAAAGACCGGATTTGGTCGATGGTTTTCCAAAAGCTTGTGGTAGGCGAGAGGAATCGGCATATTGCACAACTTACAAAGCATCTTTTAATTCCCACAAAAGAAAAATAATAAAAACATTAACAAGTGACGTTGCAAAACATCATTGAAGTTCATTTCCTTATATTTATTAAACACTGCAAGCACATTCTGCAAAGCCACAAACCCAAAAGTTGATTCTGCGGTGGTTCCATATTTGAATTTACCAAACCAATCCGTTACAGAGCATTATTGGTAGTGATATACAAGGCTTGTTATAAGTGTGTGGATAATCACTTTTGTTGCTCACGGCTCTCCCTATTACTTGTGCGGGGTAGCACCCCCGTGCCGTATCTTACCACTAGTCTGTGGCGTTTAGCGATAGGGGACAGTGGACTCTAGAGTGGTCCTTTAGGTCCGTTTATCTGACGTATTTGCCTATGCAGGCAACATCGTTCAGGTTACAGAGAGCGCATGAAATAGTGTACATTGGCAGAGAGAAATATAGAGCAGGACGTTAGAAGTGCAATAATAATCATTATTTAATTATGTGTGACGGCATTCTCTGATTCAAAACGTGCTTTATTAAAAAGTCGATAGTTCCGAGACAGTCATTTCCCCTGTAACTACTCACTGCAGATGTAAATTTTCTTTAGTGTTAAGAAGTACTGTGAACAAAATCTATAAAACTGTAGCTAATTGTAATGTTAATTTTTTTTCCTAAATTGCAAAATTATGATTACAACAGAAGTGGAAGTCTAATTCTTAATTGGGTTGGCGATGGGTGAAATAGAAAACAAAGTGAGTGGCAATTTGGTCCACAGTAAATGGCAACAGATGTTGTTTTCAATGTCTGTTATTTTCCCACATTGTGCACCTGTTTTTTTAAATAAATTTCCAAAGAACAAGTTACCATATCATGACCAGTTTGGTAATTCCAACTCTAACGACATCAAAAACACTCCTTCTTTGTCTTTGGCAAGGAAATCAACTTGACTTGGTTGCTCAAAATACAGGAAGTCTTTTACCACAATGCTACCAAGTATCTTTATCTATTGGACTCAGAAACTGTTGCAAATTTCGGGGCTCCGTACACACCAACCTCCTTTGAAATTTGAGAAATAGAAATTTCTCAGAATTTTTGTCCCGTTTGGACTTTTCAGGAAGTTTGTCACCAAAAAATCACGCCACTTGTTCCTTCCACTCTAACCATGGTGAACTGGAGGTTCGCCACCTGGGTTTCTGATCCACAGGGCTACTCGGAGAACGTCCACATTTTCTAGTATCCATCTTGCATATTGAGTTTCTTTCTTCGCATACACTCAGTGATAATAGCATGAACCGCACAGCCTGAGAGCTGTTCGGACATGAGTGTGTGGTGAGGCCTTTACGCGAGCCGGTTAGCATGTGGTGTGTGGCCTTTATGCATATGGTTTATGTTACAAAATCAAACATTGTTAGAAAATGCTCATGTAGTCAAATTTATGGATCTACCGAGTAGGGCTGTGAAAATACTGCAGCCTACACCAAATGGACGAGTGCTATGTATTCGTTTTTTTAATATCCTTGAAAATTTTTACTACTTTGTTCAAATGAAGCAAACATCTGATTTTTACCATAACCTCAGATTTAGACAGATTGACCATAAATAAAATATGCACCCTTTAGTTGTTTTTGTTTTGTTTTGTCTTGGATTGCAAAGAACTGTTTGTATTTCACAAATTTCATTTTAACATATGGTTACACTTTGGCTTAAGTTGAATATACCCACATTTATTTTCTTCAATTTGTATTGATTAGTATGTAGCACTTCTGAGATACAATGCGTTATCAAAAAAAATCACTTACAAATCAATGATTTTGGAACTAGGGGAACAGTATCATTAATAGTCTCAATAGGATTTGAAGCTCTTGGTTGTTCAAACCCTCATAATGCAAGTTCAATTATTTGTCCTTTCTTTTTTTTTTTAAATTTTATTTTATCATATGTTATTATTGGGAAGCCACCATTCCAAATATAGTTCTTGTATCAAATGTGGAGACATTTTAAACCTTCTCTCTTTCTCTAATGTTAAACTGTCCTGGACACTGTTCATAAAAGCATGACCTTTTCTGGCAGAAAAAATCAGGTGTTGTTAAAAATAATAAATAGAGAGTTTGTCATTTCGTCAAATAAATAATGTGTTCTAAATAATTTAGAACATTAAACCATTAATGAACCAACCAATGAAACCGCCATTTTTTAAAAAACACTAGAATGACATAAATTTCATCAAATTTACCAAAAATGATTATAATATAACTATAGTTTCTCAGACATGTAACTCTAATCTAACGACCATTCACACAAGACAAAGTGGACATAGAGTCTACAGCTACGTTCTCGATTAACTGATTCATGCAATCGACCATGATTCTCAGAACATACCCAGTCTAATGCTAGTTTTAGTCAAGTGATGCTTCTCTGATCAAAAATAAAATCACAAGAATCTTTTGGTCATTAGAATAATCAAACACGTAGAGATATCGATATAGAAAGTGAACGTAGGATTGGTTGGGGTGAAATTTTTGGTGGTTATGGGTTGTAGAATTTTCAATATATATATCCAAACAATCTCACAAGTTTCAAAGCCTAATGATAAGTGTGATGTAACTGGGGGCAGAGCAGGTGGGGACATACCAAATTTTGAAACACCGGATCAAAACTTACTGGGGAAAAACAATCACGGATGATTAATTGTTTTGCAATACAACCAATCAGAACTAATTGCTCAATACGAAATCACTTCTAAGGAACGTGGAAACTGTTGGAGGAGTGGAAATGTTTTTGGTGTGGCCATCAAAGTTTTCAAAAAATAAATCAAAAATCCAAGCATAAGGGTACAATATTTAGAAATGGTGGCAATATAGATATGATTAGCTGTAAAAACTAAATGTTAAATTCAACACCTGTTTGGAAGGATTAAAATTAATGTTTTGGTTTAAGGTTTTGGCAATGTAAACCGACACCTATACAAAAAAACTGACCAACATACAAGGATGGTTCTAGTGCAAAAACAACACTGCTATTTAAACCAATAAGCACATGATTAGATGGATGAAATATTTTGTTTGTTTTTTTTTTTTCTTACAGAACAAATGTTTCCATTCCTGTATAGCTCTGATCACTTAAACTCGCAAGAACAGATTGGAAATTAAATGTCTTATACCTGATATTACCGATGTGGAGAGCGAATTTAGCATTTGCATAGTGATTTCTACTACACCTTTTGACATGAACACTTAGGCTGGTATAACCTCAAAAGGGGTATACTTAGACCTGGTTAAAACCAGGTTATTCCTCCATGCAACGGACATTTCTTCAATGTACATTATAATAGATAAGAATTTTCCTCGTGGATGGGCCAGAGACCGGCTTGATAAACTTAACCCTCCTGTTAGTTAAAGCTCGAGGTTGTTTGAATCAAATCCCATTAATGGCTAGGCAAATAGTGCCTAGACTGTACTGTACTAAACTCACGTCAGTACTAAGGATAAAAGTTTTTCCCAAAAATTAAGAAAGACAATTCAATCAGGCTAAAATTTCCTAATAAAGCACACACTTTGTGGGCCAAAATGAAGCATTCATGGCTGGGTTTTTATGTGTTAAAGATTAGGAAATTTATATGGGGATCACAGTACCCTCTGGGTGAAATTTCCCCAAAACTGGTGCAATTGTAGGGATTGACTCAAAACACCCTCTGGGAAGCTGTTGGCCAACATTTTTTGCAGTCAGACCTAAAGGGTCGTGGAGCGCCAAATTGTGTGAACACGTCTTTGAACTACGAATAAATCACTACGCTTCATCTTAGATGCGCTGTTCTGCACAGTTCACGCTCCACAGGAAAACGTGTTCCACACACAATTTGGCATTTCCTCTGTGGTGCTAAATATAGAAGCAGCAAAAAAGAGAAGGCCCATTGATGAGGATTTTTCTCACCCTATCAACATCGCACTTTCAGAGTATGTGAAAGAAAATGGTCACTGGGTAGGACTAACCCTGGTTTAAACCCAGGTCTAAATTTAGACGGTCCCTTGTAGAATACAGCCATAGGCACCAGACGATTCGTTTTAGCTTTAAGCTGGGCTGAGGGTTGGGAGAGTGTCAAGAGCCGCCTTCCTATACTGCAATATATTATAATTCAAAACAAAAATACTCTTTCATGTTCAAAATTCAATCCCGATTGTGATATATCACTCACACAAATGGTGAAAGAAATTTTAGAACTGATTCAATTGAAAGAGTTAGAAGAGTATCGAGTTTCAGTCCACCAGCAAACTTGTCAAGTCATTCAAACAAACAAAACATAAATCCCAGAATACAATAGCAGATAAATTTAATTGTTTTTTTTTTTTCGCAGCATAAGGTGTTACTTAAAGTAAGCTTTTAGAGAAGGGATGAACAGCTTAGTCCGAGAATACCGCATCTTTTTTTGTTTGGCAAGCTAAGGTGCTGATTCATTAAGCTAAGGAAAGGTGAAAAGCAGCATTTTGCATTGAGGTGATTTTTTTTCTGCAGACCGAACGAACGAGCGCAGAGCCCAACATTCACATCAATTTAGCAGTGTACGCTACCTGGACTTAGGGCTTCAGCTGAACAAAACGCATGGCCACTCATCCACCACCGTCCATCGGTTTAGCTATGGAAAAAAATGCGCAAAAAATTGTATGAAATGAAGACTTAAAGGGTCCTTTCGTGATCCACAGCCTCGTCCCCCAACTTGCCTCAAAAAGGGGTTGAGATTTTCACATCATTTGAACCACCGGTCACTTAGTAAATCCCATTTGTGCCTAGTTTTACGTGCAAATTCGGGTCGTGTCTGTAAGAAATTTCACGATTATTTATTTTCTTCCGTAAATGGACATAAATTAGTTAAAAACACTTATGTTTTCAAATCTTATAACTGAAGCCTGATTGCCTTTCCAATGTTTGACTGAAATATAAATGCATTTCCCTTCTGAGAAGTGGAATGCCTCAAAATACCTATTTTAGCACCAAGCACCCTAAAAAAGAGAAATGGTCTCAACCATTGGACCCCAGGTCACACCCTGTCGGCCATTACTCTCCCCAATTCCGATTTGGCTCAGAGCCCACACGGACACGCGTGCCACTATCATGTTGTGGGGCTGGCCTGGAAGCGGGAAGTCAAAAATTGGAAAGGAAATCAGGCCTCATTTTATATGATTTAATAAACAAAAAAGTATAAAATAATTTTTTTTAACTAATCATTACACTGAGCTGATTTCCTTTACCACCAAACAACCAATTTTGAGGGTACACACCACCATAACAGTGGACACGCCTGTATCAGTCCGAGGTTTATACGACTGTAGGTACTCTTTTTTGTGTATAAATTGTGAGCTATTCTTAGTATGCTGTGATTTTGTTGACCAAATTTATTTTAGGCAGATAAGGAGTGAATGTTACTGACAATTTTGAAAAGAAAACACCGGAAATGTGAATAAATCTAAGTGTGATCGGCGTAATAAACACACAAGGGAAGCGCATGCGAGGCTAATAGTCGGAAGTGAAGCCGTGAAATACGGCATCTGTAAAAATCAAGTAAATATCTTAAAAATCTAAACGTAAATGCTAATCGTCAAATTTTGATATGTTGTAGAGAAACTTTTCTACGCTTTGTATTCATATAATCCGTATTTTCCAAAACGAGAGGTAAATCGAGTTATAGCCATTGATCTGCTATCATTTTACATACAAAGTCTATGGCGCGTGCAATGGGTTGTGTGTACCCTTTAAAAGAAGTTCCGCCGTGTGCTTTTGCTCGTCATGCGATTCAAAGTGTACTCGAGAAAGACACAGGTATCACAATGCTCTCAGACTTAGTGGTGCGCCGCCCGCTTCAGTACCGTATTTTTTTCCCTTTTCGTGGGGAAACTACCTAAACGGTTCATCGTTCGGCTAGCATCTTTTAGATTTCACTGAAGTATTTCTGGTATTTTTTTCTGTTTAAATGTGTTGACTTATAATTAGGATTAGAATTTAAAATATTAAAAATGTTCTTTTTGGACTTTTTTTAATATCATTTTATGCAGGTAGCACACCTCTTTATAGTTCTGGAAAAATGTAGATACTGTTCACTCACTAGTCAATTCTTACACGCTGCTTTCCTCCACGCCGTCTTTTAGCGTTATATCTAGGTTACTATTTTTGAATGTGAACTAATTAAATTTGGTGTCCAAATGTAGCTGAGAGTGTATAGGTTAGGAATAGGCATACATGAGCAAAAGATTATTTTTTTGATGACGATACGGCCAGCTGTCAACGGATAGGCCAACCCGCACTCGCCCACGCCTTGTAAGTGTCATGCGTTCCTGATGTATATTTTGAAAGTAACAGACACCGCATTGACTAACTAGGCTAGGCTAGCCCAGCTTGCCTCGTCTAGGCTCGCTAGGCTAGACTAAGCTATAACTTGGCCTCGTTTCGCCATGGCCTAGGCCCTATGCTATAGCCTCGTCTAGGAGATGTACAGATCTGCACGGTCTATCCCGCTGTCTATGTACAGAAGCGGTCCTACCCTATCTAGCCTCGCCTCCGTCTAAATACTATCACATAGCTTTAGAGTACCCTAGCCGAGCTCCTTATCTGTTACATAACACCCCCCCCCCCCCATTACAAACCCCAGTCAAGGCTGCATGTTTAAAAATCTGAAGAGTGTTTTGGTGTGATATTTTGAAAGTACAGAGCACGCATTGACTAGACTAGGCTAGGCTAGCCCACTTGCCCCTTCGTCTAGGCTAGGCCTAGTCTAGACTAAGCTATAACTTAGAGCCTCGTTACCCATGCCTAGGCCCTATGCTATAGCCTCGTCCTAGTAGAAATGTCACAGTTCTGCACGTTCTATCCGCGGTCCCTATTTACATAGCGGTCCCTACCCTATAATAGCTCCGCCTCGTCTATAATTAAACTACTTTAGGCCTAGCCTAGTCTAGCATTTTACAACATAAACCCCCCCCATTAACAAACCCCAGGCCAAGGCTGCATGTTAAAAACTGAAGAGTGTTTTGGTTAAGAATATGTTTTTGGAAAGCATTTGATGTACTGGGCAAC